>JARJEB010024308.1:0-40238 GCA_030264535.1 Liometoxenus newtonarum
TCGTTTTCAGAACTTTAAGTACTTACTTTTCAAGTCAAACATATAAATTTGCCCTTCAATATTCAGCAACTTCTACTTGGATCGGAAAAATCGATATTTTTCTTGCTCAAGAACGAGAAGCAGAAATGGTAATCTCAAATTTAAACGCGTGTAATCTTGCGGTAAAACTCGACGCATTCTATTCAGAGATAAGTCACAACTGCGCATGCCTTTCACTTTTCTTACTGTCTCTGTCGAGGGTTAGAAAAGTTTAACTTTCTAGCGTGAAATGGTACAAAGAAACAGCTTTAACTTTAACGCGTGCAAAAAGTTAAGCACAAAGAAATGCACCTATTGGAATACTTCAATTTAAGTACTGGAACATCCTGTATATTCACGTGTAGATGTAGAACTAATAATAAAACAAAGCACGGCTTCAGCGTGGTTCGTGCTTTGGTATTATTAAAGTGTTACGTGCACGTATAGTAAAATATCATATCACATCTAATTTATGTGGTAATGTGGTGGCAATTTGCAATTGTCGCATTTTTACTTGGCAAGCTTCAACAGTTCCGTTACTTTTTCAAACGGCTTGGACTAAAATGACTCATTATACTTTTAAATAAAATCATTAATATTGATTGGTTATTTATAATTACTCAACAAATATAGTTTTCAGTTTGCAGCTAAACCAAACCAAACCAAATATTTAAATTTCATTCAATTCAGTCGGATAAATTAACAGTTTGGTCATAAATTTAGGGCCGTGCGGCTAGAGTCGCTGTGAATTTACTTAAAATATACTGTTGTTTTAATTTAATCGACATTAGATTTGTTCCAACACAAAGTTCGCAACTGATACAAGAGGTTTGTACTTTTTTTTCCATTCCGGAACGCGAGAATATCATGATTGTTCTAAAATGGACCATTTCTTATTTTATTTTCTTGTTTTATTTATATAATATGAAATTGTGTTATCGTTCCGAACTCGATTCGGGACTAGTTTGCATCAAACTTTTCGAACATGTTGGAAAACTTATGGCGTATTCGACAAGTGTTCGGCTTATTTTATCCATCAGCAGTGCAGTCAGTTGCGAGCGTTCGTCTTATTTGAGTTTTTCAACTCAAGGACTCAATGTACTCTGAGTGCATATATGTTTGCACCGTCGGCCGTCGCAAGCAGTGCAGTGTAAGTTCAAAGCTGGTTCACAGCCAGTTTCTAGTGCAATAAGTCAAAAACACTATTAAACTGCTTCACACTGTTCGGAACCGGTTGGACCGTATGTTGGAAGAAACCTCTTGCATTGAAACTATCCGAACAAAATAATTCAATAAGAGAACGTACCCCCATAACGAAACACCCTGTCTATTATATTATCATAAATAAAAACAGTTTTTGATATTTAGAATCTGTATTATTGAAATATCTATTAGTACTCCTAAATGAGCAGTGTATCACAAATTATGTTTATAAATATTTGCAAATATATTATATATCATCAATAATAAATTGGGCGAAAACAAATAATAGGTGCTTTCGATATTCCACCAACCTCCTGCCTTACGAGTACCTACTAGATGAATATATCGAAAGCAGCTAAAGAATAATTATATTGCATCATTTCTTTTATAATATCAATACTTTTGTATTGTATTTGTTTGTTACATTTATAGTTTATCGTTTAATTCTGTAATTATTATTTTTATTTCCTTTAATTTTCATTAATTATTATCCTCGAACTCGAGTACTCGTATCATTTTTTTCTCATAATATAAAGATGTATCAATTCTTTATTTATTTTTATTTTTGTTAATTTAAATAGGTATTATGTTAACCTATTGTAAATAATGTACAATGTGAATTACTTAATTATCTCAATCAAGAAATACATTTAGGAAGGTTTAAGCAATTTTTCATTCATATTATTTCATCAATATTAATATTTTTAATTTACAAGAAGAGTTATCTCTCCCGCCGGTGATCGAAAACGGACCTCTAGTATATCTAGTACAATTGGTAGAATACTGCACTAAATACGCTAGAGGTCTGGATTCGATCTTGTAACTTAAAAATAAAAAATGTTAATATTGATCAAATAATATGAATGAAAATTCCCACTGTGAGATTAAGCCTTCCTATATGCATTTCTTTATTGTAAATATCATTTTTTAGGCGATGCGATTAAGCAAATAGAAATAATATTATTAAGTAGAAATATTCAAGCAAATATTTAATTTTTCAATCTTCGTTTGGTTATTACTTCAGTACATCATGCGTAATAATTTATTATCTTATCTTTTATAAGCACAATTAAATGTTTTGATTGATATAAAGCTCATTTCATCTTCTTTCCATAAAATTTTAAAATTTTCAACGTTTTAGTTTCAGCAAAGCCTTGTTTAAAGTTCAAACAAAAAAAAAACTATAATAAAACATCGATTGCTATAAATGCAATAAACTCGAGTTGATCAAATCAATATTAATTTAATTTAGTTTGTTTGTTCTTTAGTAACATTTTCTATTTTCATAGTACCCTAATATGAATTTTGACATTTTCTGCAGTTTTGCTACAAATAACAATATTTATTTAATACAGGAAGGTATTATATAATTTCATTGATTTTCACAATTTTATTATGATTAATAACTTTGTTATCTTGATTCTTGATGATGAATTGAAATGAATTTATAATTTCTATACGAGTATATCACAAGTGATGCTGAATTTGCAGTAATGAGTTAGTTAAGTATCTCCATAACTAATTAGATACCTATTTTGATCTAATCTATCTTTGTTTTTTTGTGTAGTATATGTTTGTGTGTATTATGTTTACAATGGATTGGTGTAAAAATACATGTTCATAATGGAATGGACAATATTTTTTTGCAGAATTAATCACATTGTTTTCTATTTTATACAATATTTTAGAAACTATTATGTTAATATCATTAGTAATAATTTTCTGATTCTAACAAATCTTACAAGTGAAAATAGTTTTTAACATATACAGAACAAAACAATTTTTTGTATATTAAGGTCGATTTATGCTCACCTCTTAGCATTTAACATTTAACATTCAACATTTAAGTTTTAAGAGAGTATGTTAATTCTTTAAATATTAAATCTTAAGTCTTAGAAGTTACGTGTTAAATGCTAAGTGGGGAACAAAATCGGCCTTTAGTTTTAATATTTCTTTTTAAATTTATTCACGTCGAAGTTACTGTTTAGTTAAAGCTGTTTACTTTTTACTTATTTTATTTTTTTATACTTTATATTTCAACTTTTCATTTTATTCCTTGAAAATAAATCTATTAACAATTCTTTTACTTAATTCAGTAAAATTATCTATTTATTTACAATTCTTCATCATTTCTATGTATAATAAGGTATATAATTAGGTAAATGTAAATAATTACAAATCATCTTGTCAATGTGTGAGTAAAAACATTTTTCTAATATGAATTACCATAAATTTATTATGATATTTTCATATAGATAATCTGAGAGTTTGGTTTCGTTTTTTATTTCAAAATGTCATTAGACATTACTCAATAGCATTTTAATTTTTAAAGAGCTTAATTTACAATCGCATATTGAATGTTTTTTATACACTTTTCATGAAAGTATTTACCTATATATTTTAAATGCGTGAAAATTAGACTTTTCCGTACTTCTATAGATATACCTTCCGAAAAAACGAAATATGATAAGACTAATCTGACTAAAAGTTATTCCCCAACAACAATAATTGATTACTTTTCATCGTATTTTATTATTTTCAGTATTTCAGTACAATTTTAATGTATAAGTCAGTGCTGTTCTAATTAGCAGTTTTCGATTAAATATTATTTCATCTTACTAATAATTTTTGTCTCCATAAATATTGATGAATCAATGAAATATTTTCTGTGTTTTGTCCATCATATAATAACGTAACTGGACACATAAAATATTTTCCATTATTATTTAACTAATTCAATTATTTTAAATTCAAATGAATTTCAACTATCAAGAATATTTAGCTAACTATTAACGACAGCTATTTTTCCAACTTCGTTTTCTGCAACCTGGGCAAAGTTATTTGTTTTTTTTCAATGATAAGTATAATAGCATCCACATATTTGCCTTTTTACTTCTTGAATAATTAATGATTGAAATGTAAAAATAAGAGGGACTCTACCCAATTTACTCCTTACAGGGATGGCAGAAGTTATTCAATGAGTGCTTGGAATAATTTTCTTCGTCTCTGTTAATGTAGCTAGTGCAATCAATGTAGCGATTTGACCACTTAGCATTTCCTCAGACCAAGTAGTCAAGTCGTTGTTGTACTCGGTTAACAAAGACGAAGAAAATTGTTTCAGACACTGACTGATTGAATAACTTCTACAGCCACTGTAAGCTTTAAATTGGGTAAAATCCCTCTTATTTTTATATTTGAAACTATATTTCTGTTGCTAAAACTATACTTGACATTTTCATTTCTCTCGAATAATTAATGCTTTATTACATAAAATGTGGAAGGCTACAATAGTAATTTCGATTTCACCGAATTAGTTTCATAGCGTGCGTATTGATTATTGATTGAACTATAAGTACAAAATAAAATATAGGTAAAGAAAAGCGACCTTAATCTTCAGTTAACTGTGTTTGTGTTAAGATTAGAAATCAATAAATAAAAACATGAAGTGAAATATCGATTTCTTAAGAAATTTTTACATTTGATTGAATATTAAATATTTTTTTTACAAATTTATTTATTACTTTCTGTCACATAACGAAATAAAATATTTCGATTCATCTACATTTATGAAAACGGACGGGATAACTATTATTTCAATTTTCTAGATATTTCAGTATCCTTTTGTCCAGCTCTTTTTGCTTCCTTTTATTATACAGAAATGCGATTTTACTTCAGTTTTATCACAAATTACTTTTCATTTTACAAAGTTATTTTGGTTGTAAGTTCGATAAAATCATTAATTAATCAATTCATTCGAATTACTGTGCACGTAACGGGTGCCCATGGACATTGGTGGATGCGCCAGGCACGGGACCAAGACTCATTGCATTTTCGTGTCACTCCTGCATTTTCAAGTGTCATATGTCATTTTATTGCTACTCATCGGAGTTGTTCTGTTATCAGTTGTGTATATATAATTGTGTTTTGTTTGTATTTGTATTTCCCTGGATTGTGGTCAACTTCATTTCTTTCCTTCTGGCGGTTCAGTTATTCGTTTTATTAGTCAACTTTCCAGAGACATATCGATATCATGAAGCTTTGTCACGTTCTTAATATCCCTGGCCATCAGTTCTTCATCCAGAATTGAATATATAAATGAAATAAAAAAACATCGGCTGATAAAAATAACATTTCGTGCGCGTTAAGTATGTTTGAAATTGGAATCGATTTTATTGATTTTATGATTCGTCGAGTCGAGTCGAGTGCTATAAAATATAAATTAAAACGACATTTAACTTGTTGTGAAAGTAAAAATCAATATCATCAACATCAATAAACATTGAACGAAAAGTAGAGTCAAATAATTTATAATTGATGTAACAAGTTACAATATAACAAATACAACATTAAAATATTCAAAGGCAATTTTTGAAGTTTTGATTAACTAATACGCATCTAATTTAAATGATTGTTATCGCTTCGAATAAAATAACAAATCGCCACTTGGTGCTTGTTTTCGAATAATCCATTATTATTTTTTATCTAATAATAAAATAAGTAAATAAATTAAGAAAATTTAATATGGATTTGGAACAAAATGAACGAATGAAAATTTTATGTGTATGCATGTATAGAATGTTTATTTTATGTAATGTTTAGTGGACGTACATATCTTGGCAAATCTTTACTTTTGAAATGCCAAATTAATGTATTTATATATACTTTACTTTAATGAGAGGAAATAGATTAATTAATTAATTAGTTTATTTATCGCAATCGCTTTGTTATAAGTTAACATCGATTTTGTGCATCAATATCGTCGAAAAACAAGCAGGTGTTTTAAAAGTTTTCCTCATTCAATCAATTTGGGCTTTTTACATTTACAATTGCAAAATTTGTTTTTTTAAATTTACTATTGAATGTTGAATGACGAGTTTTATAAAAAGGGATCGCATCAGCAGTAAAACATGTTTAGAAAGCATTCGTTACGTCTTCCTACCGCAGTATAAAAACTTGCAAGAAGAAAAATTATAACTAGGTCACTGAAACAATGAAACATTGAAGAATTGAAAAATTGAAATATCAATAATGAATCCCTTCCATATAGGCGCCGCGTTTTTAAAATCTTCATGGGACCTCGCGAGCGAATCGAGCTAAATTCGGTCAAAAGTGGAAATTTACTTTGGAAATTCACCTAACCTTGACACATTCGCATTTAAAAGCTACTCTTAAAGAATTTCAACAAATAAGAACATACAAGATTTTAGATAGTATTATTTAAATATGATTTTGAATTCAAAATTTAATTTTGGCGCTGTCGAAAGCAACACAAGTTCAACCCACGGAGTCGGCGCCTATGATCCTTTGTCGTTACCGGCCTGCTTCAGTGCCTCAGTTTTATTAGAAATGGCAATGACGAAGGTGTTTCTAACGAAGATAGGCTAACTCTTTATTAAATTAGTTTCTTATTAATTCAGGTAGTTGATTCGAACTGCAACAATTAATGTGTTGCTTAAATCCCAAAAATAATTAACATAATGAATGCTTTCGTATATTAATTTAATGAATAACATTTCATAATTAGTTACTTACAACTTTCTCATTTTAAAGCGATAACACACGTAAAATTCGAAAAATCACGTATTTTTCATTTTCAATAACGATAAATAGATTATAATGATCAACAATCACACTCATAAACAGTTTCCATTCGTTTTCTTCATAATTCTTCTCTTCTTTTGGTGTCCACATCAGTTTCGCATCATTCGAATATAATTTTATATTTACATCACTATCTACTCCTTGTTACAATAGTTCTGATGCGCCTCCTTCGCATTTTTAAGTTAAAGGTAAAATGTCCCTAATTTTGCATTTTGTTATTTCGTTCGTTCGATACCGTTTCGAGTTAGTTAGTTATTTAAATTGTTTAGTTAATTCTTAAGCGTTTAATTATTATCAAAAAGAAGTACGAAAACACACAAGCCTGAGAAAGTACGAGGCGCGGCGGTGATGATAAAACGGTGACGAGATGCTTGGTTGGCTGGCTGGTTGGCTTTGTGTTTATAATTTGGAACTTAACGAGATGGCAGGTTATTAGATATCAGCTATGGGACCTCCAGTCATCGAAATACTCGTCGTCATCGTGGTCAGGTTCCTAAAACAATTTGCAAAAGAATTATGTGAAACCGAACTTCAATTTCTGCCTTAAAATTGCTCAAACAACTAACAAAAAATGCAGGGAAAAAATAATAAATAATAATACGGAAAATGAAGTAAAATTATAAGGAAATCAATAAAGTACACACAAAATGTCATTGTGTACGACCTCTATTACCGCATTGCAATTGAAGGAATAAAAGTAATGACGATATCTACAAATAGAACAAAAAGCAATAAATTCGGGCCAGGATTTATATTTCCACTATAGTTTTTTGGTTTACGTATTCTTCTGCTCTATACATATAATTCTGTCGGGTACGAAGTCAACAAGACATTGTGTGACACGACAAAGGATTCCATTAATAATAAGGCGCACAAGTTGTAACTTGAAACTTGGAAAACTTTCGTTCACGAAACACAAAGGGCAATTAAGGATAATCAAAAAAAAGTATGATGAATTTTTTTCATTTTTTAACTAACAATTAAACATATAACTTTTTAGATTATTGCAAATGTAACAAAAAAATTTCAAGCGTTGAGTTTGAGTTGAGTGATGATGATAAATGCATTTGGGTGCCTGTCTGATGCCAGTAATTTTCACTTTTTATTTGTCATGGTATATTGTTTAATTTTTGGAAATGTCATTCATTCGGTTACATTTATCCAATTCAACCATAAACTATACAAATGTACACTTGAAACCGCGGTACTTAACTTGACTGCAAACTATGAGGTAACGTAAGGTGGTTTAGTCAGGGCGTACCTAGATTAAATTGGGCCCGATGCCACAAATTCTGTGTTAGCAAAGTGAAAATGGGAAATCCTACGTCACAATTGCAAAGCGTTTGAGAAATAATACCAAATCATCAATTAATTTTTTTACTTATTTATTTTTTCAAAATTTTTACATTGTCAATTTACATAAGCGGCGCCGGTGCACCCCACATAATTGCCCTATGATAGTTACGCCCCTGGGTTTCTGGGTTTGTTATAATTCGATATCGTATGGCAGGTTTCAAATTTCAAGATTGTCTTGACTATTGGCGCATTCGGAAAACAGGGTGTTCTAGCAAAACATAAATATGCCAAGGGTTTTCTTGGCTAAGAAAAGTAAATTTTCGCCCTAGTTGGCATAATAATTGGATTTATGGCACCAGTTTTGGCGCCTATTTGTATACCTAGGTCAAATAAATTATACATACCCTGGAATGGAAATAGAATTGACGACATCATCGGCAAAACTTTCTCTACTCATTTCATCAGCCATAGCGACTTTAAAGTGATGACCGAAAGAAGCAAGGTCTTCACGAAATGCCTCACTGGCTGGCGTGATGCCACTACTCGTGGGCTGCAAAGGCTCCTCATCCGGTACACTTTCGCCCTCCATGTCCATCGCCTCAGCATTCTTCTCCAAGGGCACAGCCTCCTCGTCTTCGCTGTATATTTTGAAATAGGCGAATGTCAGGTAAATGATGGATAGAATGAACGACGGAATTGGTATCGCCATGGCATAAACAAGATTCATGTACACCTGCCACATATCTAGATGGGTCATCACTAGACCCGGATCAACGCGACTATAATAACAAGTGAAATTTGTACCAATGTCTTGATATTGTTTCAGCCACACGGAGCAATTGAGCATTGGTGGGTAGCCGCAGCCCTTCACATTTGGGAACAATTTCGCTCCGATATAATACCATTCGGAGCCGTTGCCCATCAATCCGGTCGGTTCCGCTTCAGCGACATAGTAGTCATAGTCCGAATTGAGGTCGGCATTTGGATCAGTTGCATCGACGGCTCGCACCGACCTTTCCTCTCGTCTGGTCTCTTCGGTGGGTACGGTCGGTAACGCAATCGAGGAGAAGTTGAATTCGGGCGGCATTATCTTATAGTTTACCCGCACCTGGGTGCACGTGTACGTATCCTTGGTGCAGCCTTCACGACACGAGGACCAAGAGCAATTCGAAACGCCGAGTCTCTTCTCGTTGTCCATTGTCACGCAAAACGCCGGCTTTTCATCAAACTCCATGAATATAGTGGTGAATGCTGGGTCAATGACGAAAGGCACAAGGAACAAGAATGCAAATAAACTGAAGGTGCCAAGTAGCACAAAGAAGGCGGTGATGTAGAACAACACTTTCTGTTTGAGAGTCTGCTCCGGTCCTGTCTCTTCTTCCATGGTCGACACGGGTAGCAGGGCAGCAGATCTCCGGACCCCACCATCTGCCTCTGCAGGGAAACGCAAGCGGCAACTGTGGCTTGCTCAAATTCACATGCCGCGAGGTCGCGTGTGGGCCAAGGCTCTATCCAGACCAACTACTCATACAAACATTTATTATTTTCTAATCACTTAATAGGCACGTCTGACTTTTCCTGCAAGCGCAAAACAAACACAACGTCAGGACTCTTAACGCAATAATCAATTAACACTGTCCTTCACTTTAATTTAGATTCACACATCAGAACTTAAATTTTATAAATTAATTTACAATTGTTTGTTTCAACTTGGTAGGTTTTAAAGTTGTCGATTTGTTTCGCTACACGACTCGGTGGTCGGATGGTCTTGTGATTGCTGCTAGTATAGCACTGGTTAACCAAGTCGATGTGGGCTGACGCGCTTACAAGCTAAACCGCCGAGCGAACGAAGACGGGGTGCACAGTATCGGTTCAGATCGGTCAGTCGTTAGCTCGCAAGGCTTCTTACGTTCGGGAAAAGAAAAGGATCATCACACACGCTCGACTCGACACACAGCACACGCGGGACAGGATAGCACAGGGCCTGCTTTGCTTGGCTTTGTATATATCAGTACGTGTTGTCCTTCCTGCCAGAGTGCTATCGGTGGGCATGATATTCGCGGCACTGCAGTCTATATTTGTCGTATCGATCTTGGCGCCGGCCCCCGCCAGATGACTCGAAGAGCGTCTGCCACCGGAGCCCCATGTGACACGTACCGCTCGAGCTCCTGCGTTCACCGCGCGGAAGAGCGGAAAATCGGAGGAGCGAGCAGGATAAAACAAGGTAAATATCATCCACTTACGTTCATAATATGAGTTGCACTTATATACCTACAATTTGCACGCTGGTCAGCACGATTGTGAAAATTCTGCAATTGCCGCAAAATTATAATATTAATATCCCAATTTTCGCTTCGTTCGCTTTGGGTTTTTCGCTTGGCGCTATATACACGCCGTCCTCGTCCTTTACCAGGACGAACTTCCACGGCTATCCACGACTTGTCGATATCAATGTATGCGTATGTACATATTGGTGGTTGAGCGGGTAGATGTAGGCATGCAAAATGAATAGGTATGTACCAGCTAGGGGAGCGTGCGTCTTTACATTATATCGATTCGGCACCCCGACGTTGGCGCAGTGATAATATTGATCCGGTCGCTGGATGTAGTTGGCGACGGCGGCGGCGGGACAGCGATGAGGGTGGCGCGTTTGATGTACGGCGCATGCAGCACTTCCTACTGCTAACGCCAACCAAACGGATAGAAGCGGGTTGCGATATCGGGACAGCGGTATAACCGTGACGCGGTGAACGGGCCATCGACAACAAATATATATACGAACCAAGAGGGCCGCAACGCAACCTTATCAGAGGTATTAGTTAGTGTTAGAAAAATATCAATTCCGCGGCATGCTGTATAAACACTGGTGAGAGAGTGCTCTGGCATCGATTGCATCATCATGCCCAAGAAGAAGCCGATTCCAGTCGAGGATCTGATCATCCCTCCTCAGGATGGCCGGATCTGCGGCACAATCTGCATCTGCCAGATGACGTTGGTATTGAGCAGTGTCGCCATTGTGTATCTCACCGTCGCCGTGTACGTGCCATCGACACGCGCAATGAAATACGGCATGTTGGAGGAGCCGGTGATGTGCACCACCACGCGCGCCGTCGAGGTGGAATCGTGCGATTGGGGGTCGTGCGGAGAGTGGTGTCTGAGCAAAACGTCCGGTTCTTGTATGCAGATATTTGTGAATCTGCGCTATAACGGGTCGAGCATATTATTAGCGAACTGTACAAATACAGCGAATAAGACTTGCTACGGCATCGATCAGGAGAATGCAAAACGCAGCCGATGTATTGCCGATGAGTGCAAAAATCTAACGGGAACGTTCAATTGTTCATCGGGCATGTGCATTAATATCACTGATGCTTTCGAATGTATCTTCAAAGACACGGATCCGCCGCTCAAGTGTTCCGGACGCCGCGGCAAAATCACCTGCATAGATCTAGACGGACTGTATAGCTGTAATCGCGGGACTTGCGAACGAATTCGAACGCCGTACAATTGCGATCGGCGTTGTGTCGATATTCCAACACGCAACAAAAACGTGATTCTCCTAAGCGGCGACAAAGTGTATTTGTCGAATTGTCAGCGCGCATTAATGCTAGATACCGAGGAAGAGATATGGAACGAATCCCAAGAGAACATTATGATGGCATCTTGTTTCAATATCATCAATGATAGTCGTGGTGTGGTTGCAATTGATTGCGTAAACGGATCGCTGCTGGAAAGCAACATCCTCAGCGATCTCACCAATTTCACATATTTGAGCTATCTCAGCGTTTTCAATACAGTCGCCCTGGACGAAAACCGCATAATTTGTCCGCCGGAAGAGGATCTGATCATTGCGAATGAAAGTCGTCTGCTCATTAATTTAGAGGGTTGCGTCAATACCCTACGGGACGAATGCAAAGAGTTTTTGCGCGTTTATGGTAAGGATGGCACCGATCATAATGCACGCGCACGTTTTGCGTGTTTTTATTCGAAGGGAAATACGGAAAATGTCGTCGCACGATTTGATCTTGAGACAACGACACGCCAGTTTATATTCGCCTCTGTCTTACCGACTGTTTTGTTTTTCGTTTCCTGCTCGACGTTGATACTTTGTCAACGGACGGTTGTCGTTGGTGATGATGCCAAAATGCGATTTCAGGGTTGTATCAATGGCGAGAACGCTGGCGGAATGGAGAAAAGTAATTCGGTCAATAATATGTCTGATCGAGGAGGTGGTAATGGTAACAACATTATGGCACTCTGAGATCAATCACGTAAGTTTATCACTATGTTCTGAACAAGTCAACATACAAAAGAAAGGGATAACTTTACTATAAATCAATATAAGCTGATGTCGGTAATCAATTTCTGCGTATAAACACAAAATATAAGAAGAATGATAGCTTCCAGAGTATCGGTTTTCAGTTTGGTAAATTGCTAGTATCAATATAACACTCTCACCTTTGTTGAATTTATTGATATCAATACATCTAAGCAATGTCGAACAACTGCTGCATTATTAAATTATTGACTATACAGGGGAGAATACTCTATAATGAATTCAATATTACAATGTTACATTTTCAAACAACTTTCCAAGCAAATTAACAAATAAATTGATATATAATTTTCGAATGTTTGTAGATTTCTCATGTGTATTTATTTTGTAAGAAAAATTAACTCTTTTGATGGGGAAAATAGGCGTACACAGACGACGACATCGACTCCTTCGTAGCTCAATTGGTAGAGCTATAGGTTGCGGGTTGTTCGCAAACATTCAAAAATTATATATATAAATATTTATTTCTTATTATGGAACACAAAAACCAGTTAATTATATTGGTGCACCCTGTACATATACACGCGCCTGTACCTACATTGCAGCAAACTTTCTGCTTTTAAATGTTAAACATGGAAACTTTGAGTTTAAATCATGCAATAGGTAACTATTACGAAACTAAACATTGATATTGATTTATCAACATTTCAATTTTCCACAAACAAAAAATGCCTTTGTTCTTTTTCCATTTGCCGTTCGATATATGTATGTATACGAGTAGCTTTTGGCTTTCTTTCACTTTCATGCCATCTTCGTACGTACCATTTCTTTTCAACTCGTTTCACTCGTACAATTATGAAGCCCAGCATCGATTTTTCAATTAAAAATGCGCACGATTTGATTCGTTCTTGTGTTTTGTTTTAACTATACTTTAATTGCATTTGCGTGCGTGAGCTTGAAATGACTATACTTAATTACACACATAATAACTAAGTACAAATTACGTGATTATTTTGTTTCTCTTTTCAGTTTAAAATCCTCTATAATTTGCATCAGTCTTAATTTTCCAAACAAACGCGCGTTCTAGAAACAATTTAACAGTGAAAATGGACAAATTGAGCATCTGGGCAAATGCGAATTGGGGAGAAAGCAGAAGAGTGGAAAGTGTGTCAACCCTTTTTAAGGGTAATTGATCCTCACTACCTATAATAATACTTGATTCAAGGAAAGGTCACATCGTCTCATCTATATTAGATTAGTTTTCCTAAGTCTAAGTCTAAGTCAACTACAAGTTATCCTACTTTTTGCGACATGAATTATTAACACTTATTCAGATCCAACTTAAATGTACGTATATTGGTATTTTAAACGACGCACATGAAAAACAACACAATAAATTATACGTGAAAAGGGTTGAAACAGATTTGGTTATATTGTATTTTTGATAAATTTAAATGCGCTTTTTCTTTTCTTTTTACAGGCGTTCCCCTGTTGCTGGACCGAGGCTGAAGACGTTTACCCAGCATCTCCGTTGCAAAGGGGAAAGCGTCATTATAAAAATATTGAAGAAAGAACTCTCTGCTAAGAATAAAATAAAAACATTTTTAAAATCAATCGCTTGATGCTTAGTTGCAAAGCACCGTTTTACTTACTTTTTTACTTACAAAGAAAATACTTATTTAAATAAAAAAATAAATTAAGACGTCACAAAATGAACTAAAGTAATTTACAAAATTCGATCTGTTAGTGCGATTTTAGTGAGTTTTGCCGCATTTGATGCTATAAATATAATAATATAGAAGAAAAAATTAATAGATTTAACTGAAGTAAATTATTATGGAAGAAAAAGAAGAGGTGCCACTAATTTCGATCGCCGAACAGGCAAAGTGGTACGCATCTGTTTGTCTGGGCACCACAGCAATACTCTCAGTATTCGCATTCTTGTTCCTCATTCCGTTCGTGGTGGACCCGGCGATTTCGAGTCTAATGGCCGATTACGAACCGGAACCGGTGACATGCGTCGCCTCACAGCACGTTTACGCCGAAGGACTGAAAAACTGTTCATGGGCGTCGTGTCGCGAAGGATGTACGCGCGAAGCGACACGATGCCATCAAATTTTCGTCAACTATTCGCGTGTACCATTTCGCGACTATCGGCCACCCATCCAGCTCGAATGGGACGTGTCCGACACGCGTTTCCTCATCAATGCGGAAGGATGCGGTTATCCGCCGAGTGTCAATTGCTCCAAGTTCGCCAAACAGTATGGGTACGCGTCTGCTGGTACACCGTTTCCTTGCTACTATAGTCGTGTGTATCCTGATGTTGTTGTTGCACGTTATTCTTGGGATGACACTCTTCGACATCTTGTACTGTCCATTGCTATTCCGAATATACTCTTCGCTGCTTCGATTGGCGTCTTGAGCTATTGGTATTGTCCCGGATGTGGACGGGCATGCCACAAGTATATGCACCATTTTCCTAACGAGTAAGAAAACAACAACAAATTTTATCATAAACATTTTCAATTATATATATTTATTTATAATAAATCTTTTTCTATTTCAGGGATGACGATTATGAAGATGACGCTTACTAGCGTAAATTGAAAACTACTTAAATTTGTAACATGACAATATTATCACAACAAAAGACGAAACCCAAAATTGCTGATAATGAGAAATGATTGAATCAGTATTACGATGACGAGGACAATTTCATTAGGTATTGAATTCTCTAATTAAACCTAGCTACGAATCAAATTATATTAAAATATATAGGTACCTACGAGTAGATTAGAGATACAGTTTGATCGTTAATGATGACTGATGACAATCCAAATACCCACTTTTAAACTATTTGAGCAGACGCAATATTTTTTTCGCGGCCAATTGGAATTATCGTCTTTAATTAACGATCTCCCTTTAGGAAATCTTGATTGATTAGAACATTACTAAAATATTAGTAGTAGCATTAGCATAGTAAAGCGGGTACGGGATCAAAATCCTATGTAATTTTAAAGGGGCCTAAAATCGAGTCGAAAGTGGTGGGGTTAAGAGTGGTAGTAAGATCGATTGAAGTGGTGGAGCGGCGGGAAATTTAAATTCTTGGATTCCAAGATGGCTGACAGATGGCGCTAGTATTGACAAGTTTTCCAATTTCCCCAACCACTTTTGACACGATTTTAGGCCCCTTTGAAATTACATGTGATTTTAATCCCTTACCCGCTTTACTCTTGTGACGAAGTTAGGAGCTGCCGGTTATTCATCGCCGAAGCACGTCCTTGGTCAATGCTCTCCGAGGCCTACTCGGGACTGTGCCTGCTGCTTTAGATTCTTAATTGAGTATTTTTTCACTGTTTCATTACACTAGACTGCTTCAAAGAACAGATTGTACAATTACAATTCGATGTCAAATTATCGAATGATTTCCCTTGCTTCTGTCACGAATCCCAACGGGAACGGTTATTTTGTCATATCTTTAACATTTTTTTCTAATAACTTTATCCTTTTCTGTGCTCATTTCAAACATTTTCATCACAAGCACTATATTAAGATAATTAATCAAAATTTACATCCACAGACACACAAAATTTCTTTCTTTTTGCTGTTTTTATAACTCGCTAAGTATACTATTGTTGTTAATTTTGTAGTGTAATTGGCTTTGGCTTTGCATTATGTAAGAATCAAAAATGTCGAAATCTTTTCTTACCAATTTTTCTGCATTCTTCTTACCTATATGCCACCGTTTACTCTTTGAATATTTGCAGTTTGTCTTCAGCAAAGTGAGCGGCAGTTCCCATGCTCTTATTCTTATCGAAAGACATGCCTGCACGTGGCCGCTAATCACTGCGGCCATCTTCGAAGACTTCTCTACGTTTTCCCAGTTCAGTTCACTCGATTCGCTTCCTGGAGGTGGAGATTCTTCTCATTCTCGCACACATATAGTCATAGATTAGACGATTTGAATGCATCATCAGATGGATGTAACTATACGACCTCTTGAAAGTCCACAAACATCACATATTATTAACAAACACGTCCTGAATTGTGGGTGTTTTTACTAGATTTACATTCATTTGCCTAATAAGTTTTAAAAACAACGAAATCTTTAACAATACATTGTTTTTACATGTAAAATTTACATATTTCGTGTAAATTTTATTGACATTACAAGCATCATATAACTTTACATTTAACCTTCATGCAAATTTACCTTTTCTGTAAATTTACACATAAATCGCATATAAATATGTATATTTACAAAATTTTTGTGTAAATTTACAGTAAATTTAGGTAATACATTTTTTTTCTGGGGGCAATCATATTTTTTCTATGTAAAATTACAGAGTTTGAAGTAATGAATTTACTCATATAGGTAATTTTACCAAAATCTTTTTTTACAGTGAACTGAAAGAACAAAATGAAAAGTTGCAAAAGTTTTGCTATCAATTTTATTCGTTCTTGTGTGCGGTTTAAGCTACCTAATAATCTATCCTTTCACCGTTTCACCGAAAAAAAGACTTAATTTAAATAAATGGTTGAATTGATTTTATGTATGTCCATACGTCTACGTATGTGAAGTAATATGTAGATTTTTGTTGATGATGTAAAAGTATAAGGAGTGTTGCGGTTGTGTCCGCCGCAGCTGGACGCTAATCAAGTCATATAAGCTCTTCACTAAAGTACATTCAACATAAGAAATGTACATGTACATCTTGTAAGACTAAAACGATAAAGATCGATGGACGGAATGGACAGGGAGGGTCGACTCATGTATGAACACACACACACACATTCAATGACTTTATGCTTTATTTTGAGCTCATTACCTATTCAAAGGTGCGGATGGCGAATATACGTTTAAGTGGGACATGTCTCTTGGATTATATTTATAAACAGGGTCTTCTTGAAAATAATGATAGTAACAGAAGTAGGTATACCAAAACATAATTATCAAAAATGACAATGACTAAATAAATTCTTCAAGGAAAAAACAAAGATTTTAAAAATATTTATGCCTTCATTGGCTCATTAATTCGAAATTTGCGTTATCCTTGAGAAATCGCACGGTATTGTATTACTTACGGACAATGATTCAACTGGACAATGAGTACAAGTACAATTGTGTACCCAGGGGATATTTATAAAATCCGTCATATTTTCCAAAATAGTTTCCATTTATAACAAGAAATTAGTGAGTCGTTATTTTCATGTATATATTACCAAAAAAATAAATATACACTAAGTATATTTCTCTGACATTCGACATTAGTTCGTCACTCTGACTCCTTCACATTTATACTCGACTCACATTGAACGTCTTTTGTGCGCCTTATTCATTCTAATAGTACATAATCGACCAAATTTATTAGAAAATATATTCCTTTCACTATATTCCAAAAGTTTTTGAATGTTTTCACAATTTTTCTTTTCTAATCCTATCGCACGATTATGTATCTCAATTCTCAATGACTTGAGAACTTCGTGCCGAGGCGCTCCTATATATGACTTAAGAGGTCATCTTCGACCTTCTTTTCACCTTCTTCTTTCCCATTATTTAAATAATAAATAATAATATTTCTTCTCCGACTTCGGGTATTTCTCCTTTCTGATGTTTATATTATTATTTAATTTCTCACATATTTCGTTTAATAATAAATAATTTATAGTCGTCATCTTCCAAAAAGTAGGTATAATGTAAAAGATGGACAACCATAAAAGGCAATAAAAATTAATCAAATTCGGAATAAAAGTTTGCGGAACAAATTTCAACAAATTTGTTTTGATGTCGTTTTAATTTTAATTGTATATCTGGATATATGCTAATTCTTCAACATGATTTCATGGTTATTAAATTGCTTAATAAATAAATGATGATTTAATATTCGCGTGGGCGATTCCGATTAATTTATGTCTTGTAACTTGAAAAATTTACGTAATAAATGTTTATATTTTCGAAGATTCAATGATCTTAACGATTTGCAACAACTAATAGGGGAATAGAATAATCGAAAGAATAACAATTTTTATGTCAAAAGAGCATATTACTATAGATATAGCCAATTGCAGATATAACTGCTTATTTTTCATATAAAAGTGTGTCTAGGTATATGTTTACAGTGTGTTCTGAAATTTTAAAATTTATCAAAAACTTATTGAAAATGTTTATTTTGACTTTAAGTATTTATTTCTAGCGGGTAAGTGATTAATGTCCCATGTCATTTTAAAGGAGCCTAAAATCGTGTCAAAATTGGTGGGGTTAAGAGTGGGAGTGCCATGTGTCAGGCATCTTGCGATTCAAAATTTGAATTTACCGCCACTTCAACCAATCAGAATGCTCACCATACTATCACTTTTACCCCCACCACTTTTGACACGATTTTAGGCCCCTTTAAAATTACATGTTACGCTTTACTATTATGACGAAGTTAGGAGCTGCCGGTTATTCATCGCCGAAGCACGCCCTTGGTCAATGGTCTCCGAGGCCAACACGGGACTGTGCCTGCTGCTTTTTCACTGTTTCATTACACTATACTGCTTCAAAGGACAGATTGTACAATTACAAAGTACTTATTAAATATCAAATATGTTTCAATTTTGGGTTACGCGTTAACTTGTAACTCAATTTTTATTTATGTCCTTTCTTTAGCAATATTGCTATTATAGCATTGGCTTTTGACATCCATCGCCTTAATGTTTAGTCCATAAGTTAATGATATTCATATATAAATTCCCAACAAACTACTAATTATTGATGTGCAAGAAAGAAACAATATTAACTTGTAAATTTTAGTTAGTTGATTAAAACTTGTTGATTCTTCGTTTCTTGAATGTATTTGGAAACGACCTTCATAGGATTCTTGGCTTGGTATTTCTAACTCTATTTCTATACTATTTCTATACTATAGATAGGAAACCAATTACACGGTAATAAGTAAATTCGTAGACGCATGGAAATATATTTTGTATTTTATTGCGTTTCTCATCAATTTTAATTTATTATCTGTCCGCGTCGTTTAGGTATAGGGGACAATCATAAATTTCTAGGTAATTACCATTCCAATTGATTTTTGTAAATTCAATCGAAAACTATTAAATTAACCAACAACATAATCAAAAAATAAATATTTAAAATAAGTATTGATTTTTTGTTAATATCACGAACGAAAAACTTCGTTAATATTCATGTTAAGGTGTATGTTGAATGAAATAGAGAGAAACACTACACACAGCACATCAGGGTGTGCGTGCGGCGTATAAGTACAAAGCTTCGCTGGGGGTAACTTTTTGGACATTAGGGTGGACGCGCATTAAAACGGACAAAAAGGGGCCACGCGACTCTCTTGCGTTGCTACTGCGAGCATCAGTAAGTGGCAACTACATTTATGCATTTTTTGGCATTTCGGCTTGGGGGAGCTATTGACCTAATGTCATACTGCATAATGCACTGTCCACTGTCCCGAATAACAGCTGTAGGCTGAATGTAATGAATGCGAATTATTGAATGCATATATGATATCAAATAATATTCTGATTCAGGCATTCATCATTAGGGGTGTACGCACAATTCACAACACAACATCAGACTAGTAAATATTAATTTTTCCGTGATCAACTCATATTCCTGATAAAATAAAAGTCTGGCGGTGACGGTGAAAAAATTATTTTTCCACAATCAGGTAAGATTACTGATAAAATAATAACAATCTTGAAAACATGATAAAATTCATATAATTTAAAAAAAAAAATTTGCTTCCGGTGTTGTATTGTGGAAAAAACTATTTTAAGGTGCAACTTCATCTATATCACCTATCACTGGAAAAACATAATTTGTGAGATATTCCTAAAAATGGAAAATTAGTTAGCTGACTGGTGTGCGTCTAGACTAAATATTCTAGACTCAAACCAGTCAGAGCGTTTTACGCATGAAATTGAATGCATATATGATATCAAATATTTTTCTGATTCGGCTTCATCATTAGGGGTGTACACACAATTCACAACACAACATCAGTCTAGTAAATATTAATTTTTCCGTAATCAACTCATATTCCTGATGATAAAGTGATAAAATTCCTGATTAAATAAAAGTCTTGCGGTGACGGTGAAAAAATTATTTTTCCACAATCAGGTAAGATTACTGATAAAATAATAACAATCTTGAAAACAAGATAAAATACATCTAATTTTCCAGAAAAAAAATTTTTTTTTGCTCCGGTATTGTGTTGTGAAATAAAAACATTTTAAGGTGCAACTTTGTCTCTATGTAGATATACAATATTTTTGTACGGTTGTCATATATTTGCTGGTTCGTGGTCCGGTGGATGAAAAAGCCTAATCGTCCATCTGTAGCACGTAGACCTCGTGGTCTCCTATAAATCAATCTCGATCGTTCGCACGATAAGAATCCAATTGTTCCACTGTCCATTATTTGTGCATTGTGTATTTGATATTTGACTAACCCCTACGCAATATGTTAGATAGTGGACGTAGTCGTCGTCGATCGTCGAAGCGAAACTCTCGGACTCGGACTGCCGACAGGACAGGATAAAATTCATTAATACAACGCAACACAACAATGACTACATTAATTGAACTTGAGCGAGCCTGCTAGTTTGGCCAAACTATCTCGTGATAGAACTAGAAGCTTAAGCTGTTGTATGGCAGTTATTGATCCAAAAAAAAAGATGATAAATGAACGCGCTGATTACCAACGAGGCGACAATCTGATAATGCGGCGAATAATAAAACTAGTTTGCACGTGTTAATCTCTTTTTCCTTATTGCTGCCTTGTTTCCTGGGTCCTAACAACGGAACAATAAAAAACCTGTTCGTTTTTTTCCTGGTGCGCCATCTGATCTATTCATGTGTGTCGTACAGTCAACCGAAATCTAACTATCTCGGTATATCATATCAATTATAAAAACAGAGCAAAAAAGGGTATGAGACAAACAATTTTTTCTTCTTTTAATTTAGGTAATTTTTTTTCTTTAACCTCCTCATTACTTTTTTTCCACATTTGATTCTAACCTTTCTAACCTTAAATTTGCATTTAGGTTATGGTAACCATCAAACCAACAACTTTTTTTTTAGTTTGATCGTGATCCACAAAATGTTCGTTAGAGTTGTGTTCCGTTAATATTATACATTTAGCGATCTCTCTCCCCCGAATAGATCGATTCATATTCCACGTATTGAAATACAATCGCAGCGACGCAAATTGTGGTCGGGAAAAAATGTGGGGTGTTTTTATAGAAAAAGATTTCCTATATATATATATAAATGAATATGATGTTTGATCGTGTCGTGTCGTGTGCTAAAATCGCACTTGGTCCACTAAAAGTACTATACGCACAATAGCAAAACAGCAAAAGCATTTTTCTTTCTTTCTTTATTTATTTCTGCACAAAAACTCTCACAGCGTGACAATAAAAATCTGCATAGGGGAAAAGTGATGATGGCGAGAATATGAATATTGGTCGGGGATATGAGGGTCATAGGTTAACTTCCTTCCTGATGGACAGTTGTCCGGTTTCCGTAGAATGCTGAAAAATGACCAACGCCACGCCAGCACCCCTAAAAATCACCAATATTTGCGTACTTGCATTCATGTAAATCATAACCATAAGCATCAAAAGCATTATCAACACACAAAAGTACCATTGACAGTGCTATAAAAGCAATAAAAATCATTAAAATCATTCGAACTGAGGGTTTCGATTCATCCAAGCACCAAATTTATTTTTCTAAGCTATAATATAAATAAAAAATAAAATTATTGAAAATATTTAATTGAATCAATCAAGTATGGCTATCCAATACAGCTGTTTTAAAACTAGCCAATATATCTTCATCTTCATATCACTTCATATCACTGCCCACCGATGGCCTATTCGTTTTTTTTCCTATCTCCAGCCAATATATACTTATCTCAATTTCTTTTCTCTTATGCGTTTTGTCTCTTTCGCAACTAATATTGACAGCATGGATTGCCTTATTTTTGATTTTAAGGTTATGAACTATCAACTATCACTGAAAAAACATAATTTGTGAGATATTACTTCCTAAAAAATGGAAAATTAGTCAGCTGACTGGTTTGCGTCTAGACTAAATAGTCTAGACGCAAACCAGTTAGAGCGTTTTATATGAAATTTAAATAATATTATAGGTACTGTTTTGAATTCTATCTTATCCCTTTTAAAGGTAGTTTTCGGATTTCACAGGTCGTTTTCGAAAAAATTATATAATATTACATCAAAAATCACTGGTAATTTGTTGCCAGTGATAATTAATGCAAATTTACATCATTATATGTAAAAAAAAATAAATTACATTAAGTAGATATGTAAACATGTAAATTTTTACACAGAAATGGTAATTTTACGTATAAAATTACAAAAGAAATGCGAATTCACACAGTAAAATTAGAAATGGATTGTAAATTTACATTGTATTATTGCATAAACATTGTAATCTGATCAGAAGAACTACGTTAAAATATTTTTCAGTGTATTATGTAGATGTCAATGATTTATAATAACTCTGTACATAATGTCGTGTCGGTTAGTCGGTTTAAATAATTTCAACGAGTTTGTTATTACACATTTTCATTTCTGTAAATATATCTATGTAGTAGGCATACTCGTATAATTGCGTTGTGTGTTGGTTGAGTTTGTACCGCATCGTTGCGGTGTAAACGATGTGGGCCCGTATTTAGGTGACCCTATCTTATCAATTCATGTTTGCTTTTTAGTTGTGCTATCGCACGGCCCCGTCTGGCTCGGACAGTCCCTGCCATTTGCGCGAGCGTTATCTTATCGCGTATGTAACGTTGACTTGACGGTCTTTTAATTTCAAACAAGCCGTCGCTACTCGACCGGTAGAGAGAGATGCTCTGGCGGTGGTGTGCCGGACTGAAACAGAACTTGAATATGAAAATATGTGGAAATATAGGTATAAAAACATCGTTGGAGGACACAACATATTTAACATAAAAGCATTATTTCATTTCATAACTATACTTCTATAGACTTAATTCGTAGGTATTTTATTTTCTAGAAAATAAGGGACTCAACACAGGATGTTACACACTTGATATGATAACTGACTATTTTTATCATAAACTGATAAGTCTGTTTCATATTGACTTGCAAAATAAGTCAGTAAATATTAAGAAATTTATTTCATTAAAACAAAAATACCTTGTGGAAAAATCCATGAAAAAAATAAACCATAAATTACCGAAATAATAAGCGTATAATCGAAAATCGTTATATTTTTTTAATCATTGTAATTCATATCTAACTAATATGCAAATAAAGTTGAATTATGAATTACATTCTCTTCCGTTAATTTTTGGTTTTTGCCACCCTGAACTAAATCGTGATGACTTTTTTCGTTTTTTCGTTTCCCCAAGTAAAAAAAAAAATGAAAACAAATAAAAAAAAAGATAATTTATTTTATAGTGAAACCGTTATAGGGTGCACCGTATTTTTCTGAGACAAAAAAAAAATAATTAAATCCATTAGTTATTACAATGAAAAATCATCTCAAATAAAAAATAGCTGCCCATGTTACCCATGAATGTATATATTACCGGTAGTTGTTTAGGTGTTCATCTAATATTTTGGTAGCACATGCCAAAAAAACACATATAAACTTCATCCTCGGATTGCATCAAGGCGACAAAACACGACCGAAAAAAATAAATCATTTTAAAGCGGTCCGTCCCGCATTTTTTTTTATTTCTATTCTCTCTGCGTGCCACCGATGAATGAATTCATACGTGGTAGTGCGTTTATTAAAAGGGTTTTTTATACACACCTGGCTACTCTACTTGCGTACCTCTTTCAATAATCTAAAGCTAAGTATGCGGGTACAAAGGGAACAAAACTACGAACTATGCAAGTTGACGATTCCGGAACGGCCGTGTGGACGAAAATACACTGAGCGGATGCATAATTTAAAAAAAAATGTTTGTAAAAAAATGTACTAATAATAAAGTTTTTTTTTGATAAAACATCCTGTATATAGGCACATAAAAAATAATCAGGAAGATAAAAAATATTCGTGCATAGGTAATATGACGCACAAAACAATCAAAAAAGTTAACAAAAAAATATATAAATAACTACAAGTAAAATAAGAGGGGACACAAAAGATGACTTTTTTTCGGGCGCTATTGTCCTTTGCATTTAGTTAATTTTCCGCGCCTAGTAATTTCAACTGGTTTTCTCAACATATTTTATTTTAATTTAATTAATAAACGTTTTCGTTTAACAAATGTATGGACATATTTTTTTGAAAAAAAATAAATGACGACCAATGACGTCAAAGTTTTGAAATAAAATAGTTATTTTTGCACCTCTTTGCGTTGAGAAGGGTCTGATGAGCGAGTGTTTTACGAGCACGAGCTAAACGAGTGCAAGCAATAAAACGATGGAGTTGCGAACACAATCTTATTTTAGAAAGAATATGCCAATTTAAATTACAAAATCACTAATGTTGCTTGAATGCAGAGTCAAACGGTCGAACGCGTACGTACTCAAAACGTATGCAACCCAAACAACAATTATCTATTACTACATTGAACATATAACGAGAAAGAAAGAGATAGACTTATCACACTGTTATATAATGAAAAAAAGTGTTTTTATAGTGAACGTCTTATGTCTTATGCAACTGCGCTAGCACAAATTCTATTCCATAAAATGTATATAAAATAGTGGGTGTGCAAAAAATTATTGTTATTAGGTAGATACAGGAATACGAAAAAGTTCGTTGGATTTTTTACTTATGCAGTTCTTAACTAAAGAAAACATTAACAAATGTTATTCAAATAATTGTACCAAGTGGATATGAATTGATTAAAAATCCTATTGTCAAAATAAGAGAAATTGAAAAACCTATAGATTACCTACCTCCATTTATTAATATAATCGAAATCGAACTATGCAATGGCATTTTTTTAAGTACGGTAGCCGTGAGAAAGTGCAACGTAAAAAACAAGGGTCGCAATTGCATAGTGTTGCATGTAGAGTTCAGTTGAATAAAAAATTCAAAAAATCAAACTGGTAACTATGGGTAAAGATGCCTAGAGGCTGGACTACTAGACGTAGAGGGATAAGGAGTTTTTTACGTGAGTTTTAAAATCTAAAGAAGTGCAAATTTTTAGTAGTCCCACTTTGTGGGAAAAAGTTACCCCTAAAAGTTTTTTCTTCTTTAAACCTTCCACACCTTGCCCTAGTCTTCTTGTCTAGGATAGACATAGATCTTGGTCTAGGTAGGGCCCACTCCTAGTTCAAGGATCCAGGTCTAAAAAAATAAACATGAATACAATAAAAATAAAAAAACTTAATGTAAAATGCAAATTTTCATTTCATTGTGTTGAAGTTTTTTTTACTGTATAGTTTTTATGCAAACATAAAAATTTAGTTCCGGTGGGACTATGTAAGGAAGTATTGGCAAAAAAGAGATATGAAGAATGATACTTACAAGTTACAAAGGAAGGAGATAGGGAAATATGGAATTAATGCAAAACTGTAAAAAAGTCCTGAGGGTATATCTATAATAAATCGTAGGTAATTTTTCTCTCAACGTTTTTTCTTTGCCCAACGGTCGGTCACACACATCTGATTGCAAAAAATTTTAAACAAAAATAAAAAATTACGTAACAGTTTTATAATTGGTGTTTAATTTAAGCTAATCAGGAAAGGGCTCTTTTTGGTTACAATGTTATGAGATTCTGATCACAAAGTTACACTTTTTAATGGGACTTAATTTTAAAACTTCAATTTTAAATGTTCCGTTATCGTTATCAATAATTGTAAAATAGTTCTGACGAATTTGTATCGACCGACGATTTTCATCGAATACAGAACTTTGCAAAGATTTTAAGAAACTTTAGTTGGCTTAATTTAAACAAACGCAAAAACACCAGTTTTATTTATCAATGTTCCATCATAAACAAGACAAATTTCGAAATTTCTAAATATTTTGTCAGTTCTTCTTGACACTTAAACGGGTTCGTGGTTCAAGCGTGATTTACGGTGCCATCACGTGTTGACACGTCACGACATGACTTGAACTCGCTAACCTTCTGGTTCTGGACGCTTCTTCAACACTCTTTTTTCTTCTGATATTTTCAAAGATACAGCAATATAGAATGTTCGAAATAAACTGTTGTCTCTGAAAAAATTATGTGTTACCGTTACGTTGTCAGAACATCCAATATATTGTGTTATTCCAACGTTTGGATTAATATCAATTGTTGCCGCCGTTTTGGTCACGGTCGGTTCGCATCGAATGGAAAGAAATACAAGAATTTAAAAAGGGCACCATCAAATTCACGATTCTTCATCCTACACATAGTGTTTGAATGTTTGCAATTCGTACTTATCTAAAGTTCAATTTCTGACCATTCGCAGAATTGTGTTCAACCGTTTCCAATTTTTGAGTTTCTCAAATATATCTAATAAATAACAAAAAGAGTATTTTGAAGTATTTTATCGGAAAAATTCCGCAGAAAACCCATTCAAAGTATAATTACTATAACCGATTGATCTTTCAACAGATTGACAGCTACGCTGGAATGCATGAATTTGATCCATTGATCGATTACTTTATTCAAGAATAAAAACAAACATCTTCCACGATATCGTTTGAATAGAAAACGATCCAGTAAATTTTGAAAGTTACGATCCGATGCGGACGGTGGTTTTAATTTTAGATCGATGCGATCTAACTTACCATTGAAATGATTGTGTCTAAATGTACAAGTTGAAAACTTAAAAGAAAAAAGAGAATCGTGATACCATTCACGCCATCAGACACACAAACGTGACCTTACAAGCGTATTAGGGATGATAATCATTGAGAGAGCTGTAAGTGCGAACTGTGTGTACCAGAAAAAAAAATCAGAAGCTCTTCGGGTGGGACTCGCTTCCGTCTATCTCTACTCTAGTAATCTAATAGATTGGAATCGTTTGACCACAAGTCCATACAAAACTTACATTATTCAACGAGACATAGTGAACTGAAGACTGAACTAAATTATTCTTTTTTTTTTATTTTTGTTTTATTTCAATTTTTGTTTTCGCCTCGTTTTCATGTTTACTTTCTTTATGTTGCAGGTTTATTACTCAAAGGCGATAATAATACAACAAAAAGTGACAAAGCGTCAAGGGATATTCACATAAGACAAAGAACAGTTTTATTTCTAAATATTTTGCCATGTTTTTTCAGTCTTTCTTGTACCAGAAAAATGTTTCACACATAGATTTTTATTTGTGTTCATTTACAATTTATCAATTTGGTCATATCATTGAATGTCCTGTGTCCTGTATCATCGAGTTGATTAATTCGTATTTAATGGGAACGCGCAGTGGTCTCAATGTTAATTAACACAAATCCGGTAGCGGATGATATTATTAATGATTATATGTATGAACATCAGAGTGTACTGGATTTTAAGTCGACATATACGCGTCCATTTCATGACATGAATAACCGGTAGTAGCATCGGGGACTATGGCCAGGGGTCAATCGGGCCCCTGCGTTCCCAATCGCCTCGGGCTCCATCCGCACTTCACGTAATTAATCCTAACCTCTTCATACATACATCATTGATGAACTTTATTTTGCGCTCAAGCGCAATTACACTGATCAAATAATTTTAAAAATATAGTTATTTTTGGGCGGAATTTTGTTCAGAGATTTAGCACAGCCCGAACAACGGCCACAGCTTCATTTTCACTTGTTACTTTACGAAAACTCAAAAACTAGAATATAATCAGGCCGGATTATTTATATATCCAAAAAGTTTTTACTAATAAAGTGATCTTCAGCTAAATTCATTTAGTATAGTAAGGAAAGATAGGTTTTCATGCAAATTTGTGATTAGTCCGGTAAAATTTATGTATTTATTTTTGCGAGAAATGAAGCATACTTCAGTAAATTTCAAAGTATAATTCTAAAAATGGGGTTGATGTAAATGTGGGTTTTTTTTTTGAAGGTATTTTCATTTATTTTTATGACCACATTGTATTTCATTGGGAGTTCTTCTTAACTTAGGTAAGCATAAGCACTTATTATTATTCTAGAGACTTATAACACTTACAAAATAGACTATACGTGCTAATGTATGAAGACCACCTCCGAGATAATTCCAAATTCGACCTGACAGAACCGAAATTTCAACCGCAAATCTCCCAAAAATCCAAATGTGTATAAAACGAAAATGTGCCCTCTCCATTAAGAGGAGATTACTTACGTTACGTCTAAATGTAACAAATGTGTATTAGCTCATTTTTCTTTTTTTTTGTTTCTTTTTGTTCCTTTCTTCATTTCATTCATATACCTTTTATAAGTATTTCTTTTATTTTCATCGTGGGCGAAATCGAAACATGATGCAACATTACTTCAACCGATTTGCCAATTTTGCGCAAATATTTGCATTTCATGAATTTTTCCACTTTATAATGACTTAAAACCAAAATGAACTTAACTTAAGTTATTTAACTTGTTTACCATTCATTACTTATTTATTTGTTGAGTAAGGTACATATTACACATTCATAAATCATGATAAGCGCATACAGGAAAGGTTGGAACGTATGGAATTTTTGTTTTTTACTTTCAGCCTTTTGGAAAAAGGTATATTAGGTAAGGAAAAATAGATGATCGGTTAAAATATCGAAGTCGGGTTTGCTGCGCTGATCGTTGTTTTTGCCGGTTCGCTGCAGTGTAGACGGCGTGGTTCTTCGGATGATGTGTAAAAGGTTTGTAAATGGGCGCCACTCTACTTTTAACGTGGCAGAGACACGAAGTATATTATATATAGTATATAGTATGTAGTATATATAGTATATACACAAAAGAAATTTACGACTTGCTTCCGGCCAAATGTAATTCGCGGTATAAATCCTTATAACTAAAGACAGGCTAACAGCCACACCGTGTTACTACGCCTCTCCCCCTCCCGAAAAAATACAGGTTTTCTACTGATCTCCGCAAATCTCGCTTACTTGAGTCCGAAAAAGTTGCATTTTTGTGTGATTTCTGTGTGTATGTGAATAAAATTGCGAGCAAATCAAGCAACGTATCGGGATCACGGAAAGTAGAAATTGTATACATAAATTTAATGATATCAGATCGTAATAATTTTCATTTCCACTTTTTCGATCAGAATTAATGCTACGATTGACGATTTCCATCGTAGTGGCTATTGTGCGGTGAGAATTTAACGCACCGATTTTTTTTTTAAATATAAGTATTATTAATTATTTATATTTGCAATTATTTGCCGATACTACGCATTTACGAAGTGATAAACAAATACACAGAAACATACAGGGTGTACATAGAAAAAAGTCTTCTAAAGGAACTTACATATCGCATTTTATATTACGGAAATTTGAATATTTATATTTCTGATATATCTACTATTCGCAAATATTTCTTGCAAAGAGGAAGGAGAAAAGTTTGACTATTAATTTTATCTACTTTAGGTATGGTAAATATATAAAAACTTCTCGTGTAATTTACCATTTAATTTATTTTTACCTTTTTTATAAAAACAAAAAGCCTATAAATAAAACCACATATAAAACCGTTGTAAAATCCACTAAAGAACCTTAAAAAAGTAAATGTTATCGCAGGTCAGTTACAATCTCACAACCAACATATATGAATAAGTTGGTAACTTCAAACTTGTACAGCTGACGTTAATAAGTAGTTGGACGTTTTTATATTACTTATAATGCAGTAAAAGATTTCGAGGGCTTTTGGCCTTCAGGGTAGTGCCACTCTTCCAATCTACAAACAGCTTTACACATTCTTTGACTATTTTACGAATATATCTGTATTGTATTCAAAAACGTGTACACATGAGGCAATAAGTGCCATGTATGTTTATAAAAGCAAAATTTTGAAATGTTTACCATTTACGTATATATTTTCTATTCGATCCGATTCTTTTCTCGTCTATAAGTTTTTGTATGTATACATATAATAAAGAAAACATCGGGGATAAGTGGGATGTCGGGATGTTATTTCAAGTGGTCTGTTATTTCCAAATAGTCCACTTTTACGAAACTATACTTTATTCAGTTTAAGCTAAATACTAAGTAGAAACGTCTCTATGGAAAAAATAGTAAATATAAAACATAAAAAGATGAATAAAAACGTTCAATTAACATTACAGCTTGTTTCCTCTTCAATGATAATATAATTGTAGAGCAGATTTTTCAATAAAATTCATTTGTTACGTTCGCATGTAAAGCCGACAAAATTTAGAAATTTGTGTGAAGGAGAAGTTATCAGCGCCCTCTGGTTAATCTGACAATGATGGCCTCTGGCGGAATTTTGTTTAAAGATTTAGTACAGACTTACAGCACACTCGTGGACCGAACAACAGCCACAGCTTCATTTTCACTTGTCACTTTACGAAAACTCAAAAACTGGAATATAATCAGGCCGGATTATTTACATTTACAAAAAGTTTTTACTGATAAGATAATAAATTCATTTTTTCGGATTTTTTGATGATCTGATTACTTTCCTTTGCCTGTTGAGTGTTTGGAATAATGTTGGGAATAAAGGAAGAAAAAAAGGAAAGCACCGCAAAAGTCATTCGAAAGATGGGTATAATTAGACGGGTCATTGTTTTATGCGAGCTTGCACATATTTTCTTCTTCATTTATGAAGTTGTGTCCGTCCATTGTGTCCGTGGGTCCGCATTCGTTTCTAGTTTCTATGTGAATCGTGAATGTGTCGTTCAACGATTGTTGATTGTTGCACGGAGTATAACAACATATAGAGAATGTCCCAAGAAAAAACAGCCTCAAATCAAAAAGTAATCAAAAACATTTCATTAAATGAAATTCTTTATAAAGTGAAAATTGATTCAAAAATTGTATTAATTTTAGAGTTCTTTAATGGCATAATTTGTTATCGTTTATGTTGATATACCTATGTTTCCGATAGACCTTGTAAATAAAATCTAAAACGCGAACTCGCCGTCGACCGGAGAAAGAGGCAACGCCGAACGAGCGCTTCCGGTTAATAATTGTGAGAGTGTCGATTGTCTTTCGACCACCGCGCAACGCTAACGAACCAACATGTGAGAAAAATGTAACGTTGACTAGCATTAACTAGCAAACTTGTATTACCAACTGGAGAGATAATGATGTTAATTGTTGCTAGAGTAGAGTTATATTGTTTCACGAACGAAAATTGTAAAAAATCTTGCTAATAATGCAGAAGAAAAGTTCCAAATATGAATCAATAAAATAAAGATTTTTTTTGATTAACAATGCTTCGGATAAATACAAAAAGTAAGAAATTCACGAAGCTCTCGTGAGAAGTTCAATACACTTTCCAAACTTGTTAGGTAAACTACTATTTCGATTCTTGATGTCATCGTGTGTACAAAATTCCAAACTGTTCAAATGTTGATTACTGACAATAATAAGTAATAATGAGAATATTGTTCGACAAATTATTAGTTATGTTAGTTCGCAACCCAATATGCAGCATTAATTAACTATAAAATTTGCTAAATGCTGACCTGAAGAATCAGTCTAAATAAAAAATTCAATTGTATTAATAATTGTAATTTGGTCAAATGCCATGTGCAGGATATGACCAAATTATAATAATTAAAGAAGTTACTGTAATGTTTGTTTCCTTTTCTTGAACTTTCCTTGAAAAAAAGTGTTAATTTTTGTAACATCAAAAACAACAAAAAACTTTTTGTGGATACGGTTTTTATCTTTAATGACCACTTGCCAAAAACTCCCTCATGGCACGCATTCACGCATCAAATTCACCAAATTTCACCATAGTCACTGAATAGAAACGCCGGTTCCGTCATAATTAATCCCTTTCTCCAGTTCTACAACTCACATCTGATCTGAAATTTACAAATTACAATTTAAAATTTACAATAGATGAAGCATGTCGTCCGGTTCAGTGGTGTTTCTAAGAGCGTTCCGCCGATCTATCGTTCACTTGCTGAGAAAAGGTATGCGTTAGTCTGGAGTAGTAATGAAAACCACCTGTCTCAATGCAATAATGTAAAGTTCGCCATCTAACAGGATAGGGTATATAGCTTCCTTTCTTGTTCTTTTCTTTCTGATGTAACTAAACCCCAAAAAGACAAAGAGACTATCTTTATGAGTGAAACTCGCAACTTCAACTGCAATTCCAACGCTCTTCAGCTTCTTTTCGCTTCTTCTTCTTTCCTTAGTTCGTCTTTCTCTTTTTTCTTATGCGTAAGAGAATTTTTTCAGTCAGAGAGAGAGCTAGAAGAAATTGGACATTCGATTCGGATGCCCCGTTTTGACCATGGACATTAATTTCGACCCTCATCATCTTGTGAAATAATTTGCCGGCCGCTTGCAACCTGTCCAACCACGCGGCCACCCCCTAATAATATAAAAAACTGCATCGCATAATAAGTATTAGAATGAAATTGCTTCATAGTATCTATATAAAAGGAAAAGAGTGCGTAAATGGCATTTTCAAAAAAAAAAAATTATTGAGTTTCAACAGTTAAGGGCTGATGAAGGGGTGATTGTAATCAGTTGTGTTCTTTAATAGGTAGAAATTTATACCATTTGGTTATTTTTATTTATTGAGATAGCATATTTAATAAATTTATTCAAATGCGCGTGTAAATGAAAACGAAAAACGGGGTAAACGGGTGTATATTTTATCATCAGACCAACATCACGCACATCACATTCCCCATATTGGCCATATATCATGTATAAAGTCATCATCACTTAAAATTGTGAGCGTGCCGACTTGCTATGGGGTGGTTTTACTTATCTTTTGGCCCTTGTCATGCACCGCGCTATATACTAGAGCTCCGCAAATTGTTATTCGGTCGATTCGTTTAGCATACATTAAACATGTTGATGGTTGTGTGTTGGTGGTTGTGGTTTGGTTTATTTTTTACATTAGAAAGGGGCATTCCAAACATCCGTGTCAGCGGTGCCGGGCAGGACCCGGTGCCTGGTGCCGATCGGACGTGGAAAGTCGCGCACAGCATTAGATGACCGTGGCGTGGAGGTGGTTTTACCCAGCACGCGGAAAACTTACACGCGACTAGCCACGGGTCACGTGACACGCGCCAAGGGATGATTGCAATTGTAGGTAGGTATACGCGCCGGCATATAGGGAGCAAACCGATGGCACCTGATGGTACACGGTTAACACACCTCGGGCACGCAAATGCCCACGGGTCACAGTCTACTTTCACAACAAAACATTCAAACGTAACCTGGAACATCATCGACCAAACAAAGTGTAATTTTATTTTTATATATTTAATGTCGAACGATTTATCATCAAAATCAAGGATAACGAAACTTTACTTCTATATTTAGAAAGACGGAATTTTATTTTCTGTAAAGAAAATCAAAACTACTTGGAATTTTTACTCCTTTTTGAAGAGGAGACTGGGGCCAAGTGACATATATTTTCTATTCATCTTTAATATTGAATTCCCATTTTCAGTTCGTTGCTCATTGTTAAAAAAATCATCAATGGTACGTTAAGTTAAATTCGTTGCAAAAAAAAAATTATGTCTTTTTTAAGATATAATCTTACATCTTATAGAAGTATTTTATTTTTAAATCAAAAAATAAAACGAGAAAGGTCCGATAATTCTTTTATGTTGATCCTGAAACTCCTCGGTCCTTTTGCTGGGCCGGTAAAATCATGATCTAGAAATCTTGTTCGCATTAAATCCAACAATTCAACTCGATTCGACTCAAACTCAAACTTCAAACAAAACTCAAACATGGTTAAATTTCTTTTATGATTTACTTTTTTCAACACGGACACGGTCATACTACATATTATAAGAAAATAATAAGTAGCGCGTAAATGAAAGCAAAGTAAAGAAAGAACGAATGAACAAGAATAAAAAATTGAATGAAGAAGAAAGGGTGGGTGGACAATGGTGACCTGACCTGAATTGCCCATCAGATTCAATCTTTCTGGATGCTGCCATAGCCGCACATTGCTTTACCGTATATAGGTACCTTCATCCATTCTTTATAATTTTATATAGGTAGTGGATAAAGAATAAAGAACGACAAAATTAATACAAAAGCACCGAACCAGAGTTTTAGATTACAAAAATTCTCCTACTTTATTTTTCATTATATCTAATTTTTTATTTTATATAAATATGCAAAAGTTTCATGCATTAATAAAAAGAGACAATGTCGATTTGTCAAAATGTTTAAAGATTAAAAAAAGACAATTTAATTTCACCTTGAAGCTCGAAACATTAGAAATTTGGTTGTAAAGTTTTCGGACCGGGTGGTTAAAATTAGAACGCACCCACGCACTAAAATAGCAACATCTTGCTTAGAAAAGGGGACTTCTTGACTTGCCATGACTTTTGTTTGAGGAAATCACCTTGTCTGACCTTTTCGTCTACCACGGGGGATGCAATGAGAAAGTATAATTTTGTCTATAATTAGAAAGTTAAAAATTGTGCAGCAAGCTCTCTAAACTTAAAAGTTGGAAGTTTTCATTTTATTTAAATTATTTATTTTTATCGATTTTTAAATTGACCTAGGCAACTTTATAAACATCCCAAGCAATTTTTAAACTGTAAACATATGGTATGCATTACCCCTACAATGGTTCCCTACCTGAGGGTCCAAAAAAAGGGGCCACCTGGGCGATTTACTATTTTCCGTAAAAACTCGCCCTTTGGATGAACCTTGCGGGTTCTTGTCTTGGCTATAAATGGCTGAAACTATTTCCGCTTGTCGTCAGATGGCAGCATATTCCGGATGGTGATCTTCAACTCGATTTTCGTTTTCTCTTGATGAGAGCAATCAGCCGCAATTTTTTAATTAACATTAACTGCTGCACTAATTAGATTACAGCCAGTTTTACTCTCTCCCCACTTTAATTACGGCTACTTTATAAAAGTGTGCTTAATGCGTGCTTAAAGCATAATAGGGTTTTTTAAATTTCCAACGCGAGAAAAAAGCTTCATAAAAAATGTGAACATTAAACGTTTGTGTTTTGAAAGATGAAATAAATTATATATAGAAGTGAAATGTTTGAAGTTTGAAGCTTTTTTTTCTGGTTTATCATTACTTCACGAGGTTATCATGCGTTGCTGATGTTCAAGTAAGTTAATGAAAAGAAATTATTTTTGATTGAGGTTAGCATTTTTATTGGTTTTGTTTTAAAGTTTGGTTTGGCTGGGAGTTAATAATATTTGCAAATTTTTCAAGAGAAAGGTCCATTTCCCATTTGATATAAAGTAAGTATTTTCATTATCTTCACCGGGTGATCATGTTATTGATAATATTGATGTTCAAGTTGATGACAACAAAAAATTGTTTGATTGAGGTTATCTTTTTATTGGTTTTGTTTTAAAATTTAGTTGTTTTTATATCTGATTTCATTTTTGTTGTATATTTGTGAATAGTTAAGTATTTCAAAGAAGAAGGTTCATTTCTCATTTGGTTAAAGCTCATGTAGTAGGTATACCTACGTGAATTTCATGAATAGCTTTAAGAGACGTCGATATTGTCGTCGTGTATAGGTGTATATAAGGTTGGCTGTTGGATATTCTAAATACGTAGGACATTGTAAGTTGGCAAGCTGCTGCCTTTTCCAACTCTCCCCCTTTAACCGCCTCCACGATTCCGTACAACGCCATGGCAACCAGCGGATATCTCTCCCAGAGGTAAGGAGATTAATTGGAGCCGTTTCTCTTTACAATCGGATAAATGGGTTCGCGCATTTTGGAAATAGACACATTAACCATCGTCGTAACTCGTCCCATTCGTCCTTACAAGATCTATGAATATAAAAGAAAACCATTCGATTTGGTCTTGGCCTTGCACGTAGGTAAAAGTATCAAGATATTAAAAGAGTGATTTCTTTGATCAACTAATGCTTGCTGATTTCTGTTTTAGGTTTTGGGGTTTTCGAAGACTTATAAGACCTGGAATAGTGAACCTACTACTTATCCTGACTGTATTTGTAACGTCATCACCGGCTCTTTTATGAAGACTGTCAAAAACAAGTATATTACCTAAGTAACAAAGTTTCGTCCTTACGTTTCTCTTCTGTGCTCGTAAAATGTAACGTTGCATCAACAACGTGTGCTATTCCTGTTCCTGACGTTTTCAGTCTGATCGATATCCGTTAGAAATCATATTATATTCTTCAGCATGTACATATATACAAAAATTCAATTTTCATTTAATACCTTCACGCTCTACGTCGGCTGTGCGGACCCGGACACCCTCTCTTTTAACAAGCATACAACTTTGTATTGGGATTGGGAAATTCGCAAATAACAGTATACCATATATAAGATATAAAAAAAACTGGCGCGGATGCTGCCTGGTGCTTTCCCTTATTCAGCTCGCACCCTCGCAGAAATTCCACAACTAGGTATAGCAAATCGAAGGGAGCCAGCCGGACGTGCTCTTACTGCCGTTCGCAATAAGTTCGATAATCCTACAGGCAGGACGACCATATATACGAACCTATTCAGGACACAACGAGAAAAGCAAAACGCATGGACTATGTAGGTTGGAAACGCGGGGAAGCGAGTAAAAGGGAAGGAAGTAGGAATACTGGCTGATCCTATTTAGGGGTAGAAAACGGACAGCAAATGGCAGTGACCGGAAGTGATACGCCCACACTTACCGAAAACTACCGACTACTACCCGATCGTTGCGGACAAACGTGGCGAATATATAAGTATATGGAGGACATCAGCATCACGAGAGGACAACAAAGGATTCTGTTCGTACATATATACCGAATATCCTTCCGATACGAAATGCTATGCGACACCAAGAAAATATAAAACGTGAAGGCTAAGATTTTTAAATGTCACAAAGTAATGATTTATTAGATAGATATATGAAATTCTCATATGTCGACAGGTATATAGGTATGTTCAAAGGTCGTAACATAATACTTAGGTATAGGTATGATTTATTGATTTTCCGGATTTTTCTTTCATGTATAGATGTGAATTTGGGATGTTTTTTTTTCTGCGTTCCTTTCTTCACTATGCGCCTTGTATTAGCTTACAGCGGTATATACTAACGGTACTTACCAACATTCCACTGATGTTCTCTTAATAAAAGACGCCAAAGACGCCCGACGCCCGTTTAGAGTCGTAACAAGCAATAGGAATGCGGCATTAAAATGCTCAAGTAAATGCCTTTAATATTATAATTATTCCGGTTCTTAACCGGCGCAATAAAATTAAAATTAGCTTCCCTTAACAAGTTTAACGTCTCTTTGGTCTTTAGAACGTCGCAAATACATTCCTTCATTCTTTTCTTCCATCATAGCAGAGAAAGCATTTTCACAAACATACCCACATTTGTTTGATGTTTTCAAGTTTCGCAAGTTGAATGGCTTGTCTTTGTTAAAATAGTTTCAAGAATAGGTATAGGTATACATAATTTAAAATTAATCGAAAACATCAGATTAATTAATATCAGATTAAGTAGGATATAAATTCGTAATGTAAACCTTTTTCCTTTTCATTTTAATTTCGTGTTTACTCTAGGTCTCGGTCTCGGTCTCGTGTTATTGTTAAGTATTTCAAAAAGTATAAGAAATAAACTTTTGCCATAACAATAACCCGCACAAACTTGATAAGTGGAAGTTAATTGAAAGTCTTAAGGAAGTTATCTAAGTACTGAATTTAAGACTGTAAGTAGTAGTAGTAGTAGTATAGGAGAAGAAGAAGAAGTGGAAAAGAAAAAAAATAATAAAACGGTGATGAGCAACAATCTGTTGAATGCGTTCCCATTATTTACGAGAAAGAAGAGAAAGTGGCTGGGAGCGGCGTCGAACAAGTATAATGTATAAGAAAGTAAGAAAAAGCAAGGACTCTTCTCGCAACGTTATACAGAGGAGTGAAGAAAGAAAAGCGTGGCATCGGATCCGATGGGGAAGAAGAGAAAAAAAAAATACTCGACGACGCTGGTGCGGCGTACGAAGTTGTAGACTATATATATACTATACGAGCCACCGACTGTTGGGGCGGGGATCGATTTTTAATTGCAGCCTTCGCCTTGACTCACTTCGCCTTGATTTTCATTAACATCCTTGAATCTTGAAAAATAGGTCGTGACACAATAAGATTATGAACTTAAATTCTTTCGACAAACTTTCAACTTTTCCGAGCACCAGCACCAATGACGCCGTCCTCATTTTTCGCTCCTTCGCTTATTGTTTTTTCACTTTTACAACTTGACGAATAATTTTTCTTGCTTAAAAATTCATCAAGACACTTTAAACGGTAAAATTAATAATATCTATTGTTGTAAATTTATTTATTTTTTTAATTACCACGATTGCCATGCCACGCAGAGAGATGTCGTAGTTGGCGTGGCGTGGCTGTAATTTAGGGGGGAGAATACTAACCTATAGAGCTTACAATAGTACGACAAGCTCCGCTTTAACTAATTAAACTTTCTAACTAGTGCGGCTTAGCAATACCTAGGAGCTAGGCTAGAAGAGATGTTGGGATGCGGAGCATGCTAGCTCTACGTGTGTTTGCCACCCACAACACCCTCTCCACACCACCACCTTCGCCCAACAACATCCGCACTAATGCGCGCCCTATTTCCCCCCAGCGTAATCCACAAAGTCTCTCAACATTATACTGTGTAGATATATACCCCTATATAACGATCCCCACAGAAAACCAGAACAGCCACACCAAAACCACCCGCCCCCCTTTTATGTGCTTATAGCCCCCGGGCAATCCCGCCCTGGAATATTCAAGTGACTAATGATATGTACACATCCAGCTTATCTATGTTCCTCCCGCATACACGACACATGCATGTCACAGACCATCCCTTAACTCTCATGCTCTTACCACCGTCCTCCGAACATTCTATAGCTATTATCATACTAGCTCCTTAATAAATTAAGAACAGAACTGTTTTCATCCCAAAACTTTGTGTCTTATCCGCGGCGAAATGATTTCTGTTATGGTATTATATGCTGGGGGGTGGCTAAACTACCCTTACTCCTTAGTATTTCGATGCGTGGATTTAAAAAAAATCCTCCTCAACCCACAGTATGCTTGGTTGCCTAGCATTAGGAGAAGAAAATTGGGAAACGAGAAACGAACTTCGTTAAGGGTTTCTCAACTCAAACCCATATACCTATTACTTGTTTCCTACTAGATATAGTCTAAGTTCTAAGTCTAGTGCTTGTTATAAACGTGTGTGTGTGTGTGTGTGTGTGTGTGTGTGTGTGTGTGTGTGTGCACGGTTGTCGGGGCCGCTGTTGCCGCCACCACCTACTCCATCGTCTCCAATACTTGCTTCAAGTTCTATTCCACTAAATATATGTATATAAGTATAGCATGTATAGTGGTACTCGTGCCATTTTACACAAAACTCGATCCGAAAGGCGAAAACTGATGCGATGCTGTGCTGATGCGGATGCTGAATAAGGGAAGAGAGAAAGCCGCAACAACTAAACTCAACTATAGCGCGCCGAGTTGCGGTTTTCACCAGAAAGACCGAGGGCGTTCGAACAGAGCCCTGGGAAGTTGAAATTAATTTAGGTCCAAAACTACTTGCCTGCCTAGGCGGCGAAGACGCCATCTTGGAGATCTCACATTTGCTTTTCTGCGGCGGGTGTAGGTATATGTGTGCGGGTGGAAGATCTTCCTTCGTACGTGTCGAGCGCGACTATTTAATTACCGAGTGGGACTTGGGCTAAATTGCAAGGGCTGGCATGGGTATGCCCATTATATTACGCTTGCTTTTCACTAAATTACTTTCACTTTATATTTATATATATA
>JARJEB010024318.1:0-20347 GCA_030264535.1 Liometoxenus newtonarum
ACACGTGTCTGCCAACGTTTAAATTAAATAATCAATCACGAAGTAAATAACATGCCTTAGATCCTATAGTAATAAAATTAATATGTACTTACAATTTTAATAATAATCGTGATAACAATGCACTAAAGAAATATAAACACCACACTATGACCACACTAGTGCCTATGCTTGCTGTGTATCTACTAACTTCTGTTGACCATGTTCAACATGGCGGAAGATCGAAGAGCCTGCTTCAAATTTTGTGCGCTGTTGTACATCCCGTTGCTCCTGTGTCGTGTCGTATGTTTTAAATGGGATCGTGAATGTATTGGTGCCGAGTTTTGAGTTTGGAAGATCAATCACTGTTTCTAGCAATTTTAAATTATCGTAGCCGATGAGTGTGTTGAAAACTGCATGAAATTTGAACATATAAAATTTTAAAAATGAGTCTTTGTTGAATTCATTGAAGCTTGGAATAGTCACGGAGTAGTCCTGAAAACGGATTGTAAGAAATCAAATGTTTGTAGTGTCTGGACGCAGCATCTGGACCTATAAAAGATTTTGATGAACCAGTGTCTATCAATAATTTTAATGGTGGGTTCGGTTTGGTTTGGTTTGGTAATTATTCGAGAAATTATTTCCAAAATTTCTATTTCGAAAATTGCTTGGAAAATTCGATTGATTTTTGTAATTCGGTTTGGCATTTCCCTTTTCTTGCGGTGAATATTGGTTCCGGTTCCTAGGTTGCCAATTATTGTTCGGTCTTTGAATGAAATTGCCTGGTTCCGCAGGTCTTGAAAAGTTGGTAAGGCTGCGTTGTGCATATTTGATATTCTCCTCATCGTGGATGTATTGCATAGCAACAGCGAGATTGTTCGGTCGCATTGCGCGAATTGCCGAACCTAGCGGCTCTTTGAGTCAGGCAAGGAAAGTTGTCAACGCCTGTTGGCGGAAAAATTCTTTTTTATTAGCATTTATTCCAAGATCGACGTAATGCAAATCGATGTAGTTGCAAATCGTATTTAGGATGCCCATGCATTTTTCGTAGAATTGGATTGCATCTCAAGTCAAAGAATTTTCTTTAAGTGTCGCATCCATAGATTGTAATTACTTCCTTCGCACGCCCGGTGATTTTATTCAAAATTCCGTTTAGCAGGAGAACGTTGTTGAAGTTATTGATCTCCGCCACATCGAAGTAATGATTTAGTACTGTAGTTGACTTTTTGATGAAATCATGCAGTTCGTTCGGGTTTCCGTCGAATTCCGGTAATACACACAGGAATTTCAGATCAATTTGTACGACGGCCATTTTGGTAAATTTCGTCGATTTTAAATTTATAACAATGGGTGTAAAGCGGTAACGGTTTAAAAGGATTTGGCAAATAAAATTCTGATTTACAAGATGATGGTGATGCTCGAGTGCATTCCTATCGTTGAATTTCCTTGTAATCGATGTAGTATATATGGTTGATAGGTTATTTTTCGAATCGCGAATTAACGATTAAGATCGAAGAGTTTCACGGTTGATCTCTTTCGCGATCCTACCGACTGCGCCAATTATGTTTTTACTAAATTTCGTTTATTCGAAATTACTAATTTATTTAACAATTATAAAATGGATTGTATTTGATTAAGTAAGTTGTTTGAATAATTATAATTATAATGAAACGTTTCTAGTGTGAGCCTAATGCGACTTTCTCAGTTGATGTCTACAATAGGACTGGAGTCCTCTAATATGAATATAATTAAGTAGAATAAAGAAATTAATATAATGAACGCGAAACTATATCTAAAATGCTGAAGCTGCCCGACGCTCCCCTGGCGATATCAGGCAGTCGCGTTCGTACAGCGTTCGTAATTCGCATGTAAATAAAAAGAAAACTATCAAAACGTAAACAACACCGTAACTTAAAACTGTTGTGCGTGAGTTGGCGCTGGCGTAATCGCTGGCGTAATCGGGGTGCGTTATATTGCAGACGAACATTACCTAGATACGAATACACGATCGTTCTTCGGAGAATGCAATATTTGTTGAGTTTTATTATGTTTTTATATGGAAATAACACTTCTGATAATTTTTTGTAGCAAATTTTTGGAATCAGGATAATGGAAATTAACGATTACAGATAAATTTGAAACTTCTGTAAATACCCTATTGTAACGATTCATCAAGTGCATGATCAGAAGATTGTATGATAAATGTGGATAAGAAATTAAGTATGCAGTACTTAAGTAAGTGCGGAATGAAACCTTGGACTAAGTTAATTGTTATTGCACTAGAAATATTGAAGAATGAGCCTATATAATGGAATGACAGGGGCAATAGGCCAAACCGATCCTCTGGGATATCAATGGCGAATAAATTGGTCTGCAGGGAGCTAATAAGCATATGTGATGAATATGATGTGTGATGATGTGTGGAAATAAAAGGGAGAACTTCGCAAATAATAAATTTGTTACTTACGCTTTGTGAAATTTTTTGTGAAAAAATATTCCAAAATACAATTCTGGCATAATAAGCGACAAAAAATCAATAGCAAAATCATTCTTCAGGTAACGCAGAGCGATTTTTGTCTGATCTCTGATTACCAACCCAGACGTTTCATCAATGTACGCGACACTAAATCCCAAAACCATTTTGATAAAGAAAATTGCATCTAGCGAATACAATCTGTGAACAATGTAATTATATTCCAATACAAAGTGTAATTTTAGTAAACATATGATCAATTGCCCAAATTGAAATATACTTATTGTTTTTGAATACTTACATAACTAAATATTGTATACCTGTATCATCTTGCATAGAAACTAATTGGTATACCATAATAAATATGGTGGTAAATGACGACATGTGGACTTTCACAATGTAATCGAAGACTTGGAAACTTTGACGGTTCTGATCGAATGTGTGATTCAGGATTCCCAACAAACGAACATGAGTACGAATTGAAGCGACATCGTAAGCAAATGTAAATGCTTGTTCATTCTTCACACTGGGTACATACTCCATATTCTGTTTTATTAGCATGTTGAGGCGATGCTTCATAAAATCGTACTCGCATATATGTCGATTGAACACATTACTCTGAATATAAATAATTTCGGTGTGCATAGCAGCCATTGCGTCAATAGTTTGTCGCATGTGGCCTGTATAAGCAATGCAACCAAACATGCCGCCTTTGTCAATTGACGCCATCTTAAAGCCCGCTATGGAAATATCAACCCGACCACTTTTAATAATGTACACATTATGGTTTATGTCATTATTGCGAATGATAAAATCATCTTTCATAAAGAAACATCTGCGAAACTTCACAAGAATTAGGAGATCAAAATGAAATACATTTCCCAGGATACCTTAAATGCCATTCCACGTTGTACGTGAACTGGGGCATCATGCAGTAATGTATTCCCAGTCATCGCCTCGCGGTTGAGTGTAAAGCAGACTTCGCAAAATAATTGAGGTGTCATACATTTTTCTGCTTCCATCAGGGCGTTACTTTCAATGTTGCGAGTTAAGTATTCATTCACTTGCAATAATCTGTCTACCAATTTCCATGTTATCGCTTCACTTTTTGCAAATCTTTTAAAATTACGTCTATTATTTTGCAATTGAGACGTCATATATTCACCATGAAGCTATTAAAATTAAAATTTATATTAATAATGAGAATCTACTCTTTCTGCAAAATTGATATTAGTTCGGAATTCTGATGGTAGATAGTTTTTAGGTTATAATTATTTTGGTATATTTTGGCTTTCAGTATAGGTCTGGAAAATGCAAATTATTTAATTGCAATATCAAATTTTGAAATTTTGAGCTAAAAGGATTCCAATGAATACGAATTGTATTGAATAACTAACCTTTGCTGTGCCACCGAGTTTGTAGTGAGTTATGACACTCCTACCCCCTTTAATTTTCCTTACTTCATCCCATAAACATTTTATCTAGTTAGACTGACTTCGATGATTCCCTGGTAAGTAAACATAAAAATTGCAGAAAACCTAGCTAGAAATATAAACATTGGGATTAGAATTATCCCGCTGTCTTTAGAACAATCCAAAACATTTTACTTTGAATATAAAATCAGAATAATAGTAAGTGCATTTTAACAATGAATTTTTTTGTCGGTGTACAATTAATTAAATTAATTGAATCAAGAAAATTTGTTGAAAATATTGCCAAGGCTTGCACAAATAATTTACTTAAACGAATGCCAAGTCATTGGGGTTGATCGTTCGGGTGTAAGGTTCTTCAATTGGGATTAATATAATTTCATCATCGTGTTTTTCATTACATTGTTTGGTAAAGTATTCCGACCTAGTTTGCTATTTATGGCAGCTCAGACTGAATATAAATGCCATAAGCATGTGAGTTTATAGCGTTAATGTTTGTTGTTAAACCACTTGTTCAGCCTGTACATGAACGACTTTTCGATCAAGATTATATTCATAGTCGGAGAGATTTACGAAGTGTTATTCACAGTATTAGGAAAGTTGTCCGGTGCAATCAGCATTGCTTATGTGATGTTTCAATGCGTAGCCAGGTAAAAAATATACAATACTCCAGGTTAAGAACAGCATTGATGTAGTTGGGATGTTGTTCAGATACTGTTGAGATACATTTCTACTTTTTATTTGGCATGTATGAGAACTCTATGGAGTAGATAGAATTCGCCGCATATATCTAGTATAAGATACTTAATTGATTCGCCGATTCTAGCCGTTCGGCGACACCAGTGCCCCATACAGAGAGAAGCGAAACTAAAAAGGTAACAAATGGTGGTTATTTAAAGTAGTTGTGCTATTCGAAAAATGAAAAACTATAAAAGGCTGATAATTAAAAATTTTAACAAATATCGCTCAAAAGAAGAAGTCGTATAGTTTCACAAAACGGTGTTTGCGGAAAACTAGCAGAGTTTTACAAAATGGTTGTCCTATCCTTATATTATGTACATTTAAGATATACAAAAAAGCAACCTGAAAGGCAAATACGTAATATTTGCGGATGACACAGCACTCGTATACTCAAACCAAGATATAAAAACTACAGAACAAATGATTAATGAGCACCTAAAAGCATATCACGACGGTCTGAAATACAGCAGACTATCTATAAATACATCGAAAACAGAATATATGATATTTAAATTGCGGGACACCGCACAACTTTCCGATACTTTGCAGAAACAAAAATAAACGCTAGAAGGGATTAACCCTTTGGCACGACAGTATTTTTGTCTCTGCAATTATATCCGCCATATAGGTACATTAAGTATCGGAATGTTGTGCGGTATCCCGCGTGAAAATTTTGCATTGCAGCTACGCACTAAAACAAAAGACAGTTTTAGCAGAAAACTATTAAAAATGCAATTACATATTCATATCCTTCACATAACGTTTCATCCGTCAATATTGAGTGTATATGAAAATAGTTTTATAGGGTGTCAATACATCATCATAGCACATTCGATATTTGCTGTTGATGGTTTTAATCTACTTTTAAATTTCAAATTTTAGGATTTATTTAATATCACACAAATTATGCTTCCTACGAGAAAATGTAATAAGTATTGAATTGTAGAGAATTGGTATCTATAAAAGATCATATTTTTTGTTTTCAATTCATATGCAAATTTATGTATTGACATGCTTAGACTGTAAACATGCGTTGCACTTAGAGTCACAGTCACAGTCTAAGCCTTGAAATTTTGGAAATTAATATCCCACAAACTATGTTTCCTATGAATAAATGTTATAGAGATTGAAATGTAGAGAATTTTAATATATGTTGAGTATATTTTTTGCATTTGCCTAGTTGCCTTATTTAGCCAGTTAAATGCAAATTTATATTTTGACATTCAAGTAAAGTGCTCTTCTTTACCCACCGATTTCACTCAATTTCGAACCAGGTCGTCTCATTGCAGCACTGAACCCGCATACCAAGTTTCGTCTAGACAAGTTGCTCAGATTGGCTGGAAGTTTGTTCAAAGCACACATTTGACATTTTAGGAATTAATATCTCACAAACTGAGCATCCTTTGTGAAAAAGTTATAGATATTGAAATGAAGAGAATTCAGATGTCTATAAGAATCTATTTTTTGTTTGATAGTTGAATGCAAATTTATTTTTTGATATTCCACTAAAAATTCCCTAGTGCCCTTCTTTACCGACCGATTTTACTGAATTTCGCCTCATGTTAATTCTGAACCGACTTACCTACTTTCATCTCATCAAGTTACTTGGTGGAAAATGTTGCAGAAATTAAAATGTATAGAATTCAAATGCCTACAAGAATTAATTTTTTTTTTTGACAGTTGAATGCAAATTTATGTTTTGACATTCTACTAAAAATTGACTAGTGCTCTTCTTTACCGACATATTTTGTTCAATTTCGAACCAGGTCGCCCCATCACAGCACAGAACCCGCATACTAAGTTTTGTCTCGCCAAGTTGCTTGGTTCGGCTGGAATTTGAGATTTTAGGAATTAATATCTGACAAACAGGACATCCTCCGAGATAATGTTACATGGGTTGAAATGTTGAGAACTCTAATCTCTATAAGGGGGTATTTTTGTTTGAAAGTTTTATGCAAATTAATTTTTTGACATTCAAATAAAGTGCCCTTCTTTACCGACCGATTTTGGTTAATTTCCCACCAACACCAGGTCGGAAGATGACGGCTCTGATGCCGCGTGCCAAGTTTTATTCCGATCAGTGGCTTGGTTCGGCTGGAATCCAGGCATACACACCCACGCACAGACACACACACACACACACACACACACACACATTTTTTCAGACTCAGGGAACCGAGATTCGTGGAGATCCGTCGAAAACCGTACATCGAATTTTTGGGGTGAATCCGATACTTTCCTATACATACCTTCGGTAGTATTAGGTATAGTATTATGTATATATGAATGATTTCATTTTAAGCGTTCGTTGGTTTTCCTTTTTCCATTGCTTTATATTACCTGGATAGGGATTTTGATACCCGTTGTTAGTTGTTGTTCTAACTTGTTGAGATTCATTGTTTTTTTCAGAAAAAAAACGACGAAGGACATTGTAGGTCGAGAAGGAACGAGTGAAATCCTTATAAATTGTATACCTACTTACTATATTTACAGTTATATCAGCTATCAAACTGATCCTATTTTTTATTTTATATAATTTTTTCTTCTTTAATGCTAACATCGAATGAACTCAAATTCGCAATAATATTCATATATTTATGTTATTTTATTTTTCTTTATTATTGATCACTTCATTTATAATTTCTAAGGTTTTGTTGTGTACCATATGAAATTTACTAATTTATTTATACACAGGAAATTACACCGAATCTAACTTTTCCTTTTATTGACAAAGGAGCCCCTTCAAAAGTTGAAAATATTTATTTCTTTCACTGATGTGGTAAAAAACAATCAAGGAACATTGCCATTTATAATTTACGCATTTCCATACTTTCTTTTTAAGGAAGAATAATGGAATAGCTATAACAATTAGACAATTTTTGAATATTTATTAGTCATAAATCCATGTCTAATTGCTAAGCTTTTGAGTTAGAATCAATCTCATAAATTAATTTCCACTTCCACTTTATTTGGTCGCACTTTTCTCGATATTCCTCTATTTGCGTACACATTGTTTATTATTCAATCGCCATTTTCTGCCTTGTGCTGGCATAAATGGATGGCATTGTTTACGTATTTATTTAGTCGAGGGAAAAAACGGCAAACGAGTTTTTTGTGCACGAAACGATTTTCCGAATAATCGAACGAACGGTGTTTTTTACAACCATACTTGGTAAAACAAATACTCACACACTAATAAGTATATTGCGTGCATGTTTAATTCATCATAAATTTATTAGTGGTGGAAAAAGCAAAAATCAAGTAATTCTGATAAAAATATAGTTGGACCAACAATTAGTTAATTAATTACCGTATTACCGAAGACAACACCTATGGGTTGCATGGCAACCCACGAAGGAACGAGCATACCAAATACCTATACACATTATTTTTGTGAACTGTTAAAAAATGTTGGAAAGAGGTCGAGAGGGGGAAAGAGATTTCAATGTGCAATCCACAAAATTTTAAAAAGTCTATGGTGAAACTGATTTTGATTAGATTTGCTTTGCTTGCAATTAGAGTGAGTTCATGGTGTTTTTGTTCTCATCCTTGTCAGAGGCATAGTTTATTATGATTTGGAATTAGGATATTAAGTTCCTCCCTGCCAGTCCCTATGTCCCATTGAATAAATAGATCCACGCCATTCTCTATAATTTCTATTTCACTATTTCAATTCCTCTATAAATATATCCTTGTGTGCAGTCCGCTTAAATCATTTGAACATGTAAACATACATTTATTATGATTACTTATACAGGAGGTAACCGCAAACTATTTATTGACTTGCTTAATTCAAGATTAAATGGATTCTCGGGCACAGCTAAAACTTAGCATGCTTGTCCAGAGAATAATATTCTAGTTTGTTAATAATTCTCTCAAAAATACAAGGAATAAAACTTTTATAGAGTTTAAATTTAAATAGACAACATCGGGTACAGCAGAGCAGTTATGTGATGTATGCTTTTATTATTTTATCATTAATTTCTATCAGTTAGGTATATAATTATTTATTAATATCTATTATTTAACTTGTGATTTCCAGCGGATGAAGTGGTCAAAATATCATTTCCTGCGATTTTTGTGATTTTCATGAAAATGTGTTTCGATTTTTTGCCTATCAATTTCCGTTCCCACACAATCGCTGATGACGTTTGCAAAAATCACGTTTATCACCTTCTATTTTTTATCGCAAGTTTTTTTGGTGTTTTATTCAAACAATACATATTATTAAATTACAGCTATGTGTATGTGTTCAAGTAGAACTACTATAAGCTCAATGTATATGTTCCAATCGAATGATTTTTATTTATCTGCGAAATTTCAACAAATGGGAGGTTATAACTCATCAACGCATTGAGCATATGGACACAGGTATGGGGCACATGTGAGCAACATGTGATTACCCGATTGACATTTACCCAACCATGTCAACATCAGTAGCATGGTTTTCAACATTGCTTCACTGCTTTCACAATTGCAGTAGTAGCATTGCTAACTATAAATTACAAGTAATTCTGAAATGATGTTTACCTCAATTAATTAATTTGTATATAATGTAAATTATATCTCTAGAAAAATATTAAATCGCTTATTTTCGTGTGGTTTTGTGCAAACTTTATATCAACAGATATGCGTAGATTGCCTTTACCAAGTAAGCACATTACATTGAAAGAAATGACGGCAACGTAATTGAATAAGTTGAGTGGATTTTTGAGGATTTTGTTATTAACATTTTAGGATCTATCCGAGTACGCTTGTTAAGGCTTGAGCAAAATATTTTGTCCATTCGAAAGAAGCATACAAAATTCCTGATAGGGATGGTTATTGTCGTTTTAGAAGGTATAAACGTTGCTGGTAGAGTGTGAGTAAAAATTATTTTTTTGTGAAAATTTTAAGATTGTTTAATAAATGTGGCACTGACGGATTGATTGGGAATTGAGAACCAAAGTTCCCACAGAGAGACGAAAATAGTAAATCAACGAATAAGAATGCGTTATCGAGTGTCTACAGGAAGTCAAATGGGTCTGCAAGTATGTGTTTATATTGCAGTTTTTCCCATTGACATTTGCTGTCAATGTTTGACAGCAAATATTACACGTTGAATAGTTGAGAGCCATCGCATATGTTCATCTTAGGAATCCTGCTGTCTGCTGATAAGAGTTGGCGCTGTATCAGTTGTGGTTAAATTCGAACTAACTTTACGCCTGTATATACCGTTCGTTTATTTTACGATCGAACATAGCTTGTGCTATGTTTGCAGCTAAAATAAACGAGTCAAACTCATGGCTGTAGCGATGTACGATCAAAGTAATTAATTCTTATGATCATGCTGTTACTGTCCGTTGTAAATTTTGTGATTTGTCGTATTCATCAATCATGTATATAACTTCTTTCTCAAGGGTCAGGTCTTTCAAATAACGCATACAACTCGAATCTGGATTCAACACGGTTTACAATAATCTTCAAAATAGCTCTCACACTGATGCACTGTGTCATAGTGTTGTGTCGTCGTCCGCCCCACATCCCCACTCTCTTCCCGTCCGTCGGTGTGTCTTTAGCAATACAAATTCCCCTGCCATAAGGCTTATTTTAGCTGCGAACATAGCACATGATATGTTCGATGGTAAAATAAATGCACGGTATATATACAATTAATTATCGTAAGAATTAATTATCCTAACGTACAGGGTCACATGTGTCACAATGCCGCAACTACGTCATTGGACAATCTCTTGCTCGCCACAAATTCTTGCTTTAGTTCATTTATTTTCCGGCGCTAATGTTTGCTTTTGCGAGCTGTATCTATATTTTTATGATTGTACAATTTTCCGATCCGGCCTGATACAATTGGGTCATAAATTTTCGAGCGAACTCAGTTCCCATCATTTTATTATTACAGTAATTAACTATTATATCATCTTTTGTTGTTATATAATTAGCATATCAACAATTTGGTTAGGTATATAGAAATTTAATTCTAATTTATACGATTTATGGATTTAAAACTATACCAACATTATACAGGGAGTCTCATTGTCCTGAAATAATTTGATTACGCCTAAACAGTTAAAGATAGACGAAAAATGTAAATACCTTGTTATCTTTGTTTTTGAGCTGCAAATTAAGTATACAGGGTGTCTCATAGATCAATTTTTTTAAATATTACCCCCTAACTTTCTCTTCCGTTTTAAATTCTGTATAAAATTTGGAATCGTCTGATACCCCATAGTCGACCTTTTGCGTTAACCGTTGTTAAGCAATGTCACTTGCAAGGGGTATTTTAAAAATTAATTGCTCAGAAACAGTACGAGACAAGAAGTTACGGTTTCCTCATACTTTTAGAGGAAGAAACGAGCTTCCTTTTTGTTGATCCAAAATGTCATTATCTGCTCAGTTGTATTTTTTGCGAATTTTCCAATTTGAAATATTTCAATCGACCAAAACTCATTTTTTTCAAATAGCAACCCACATTTTTCTTTACTTTCCGAGTCACCGAAGGTATAGTAAGGAAAGATAGATGATCAGGCAAAATATCGAACTCCGGGTTTCGGCGGATTTATACAGGGTGTACAGAAACACTATTGTTCAAAATCAAATGCAGTGGCAACCTTGGGGTCCTTTTTTTGCCAGATAATGCCCATCTATTATTAAGAACAAAGTATTATGTGGCCAGCAAGCTGGAAAATTAATAAGATTTTCCGTTCACATTTCAACAAAGAATCCCGCCACGTGTTGCTTATCCGCTATTTTCTGTACACCCTCTATATATATGCACATATTGTACCTGTTAGTAGTTAAAGTATAAGCATAGATAGTGAATTGATCAATATCACACTCTCCCCTTACCATGCTCCATCTCCTGCTCTCTTGGCCCACAACTGTTACTTATGTGGGTATAATGTGACCGCATTATTATTATTATTATCATCATCATCATCATCATTTCGTGCCAATCATTACCTACTATCACAGTTATTGGGAAAATTAGCGATCTGTTAAACTTGATAATGACATCGATAAGTGTTTAATTATATCCGTTATGTGGCTCACCAACAAAAGCATAACAATGGTCGATATCGTAACCCAGTGGCGTAGCAAGACATTTTCGTAAGAGCCCCCCTGGTGTAGAAAGAAAATTTTTAGTATAAATAAATATTTGACGGGGCCCGTAAAAACTGCTTTCTTTTGCTTCATAGTAGCTACGCCCCTGTCCTAATCTAAACCTAAACAGGGTTTAACATTATATCACAACTAATTCTGACACTAGTGTTCTTTAGACTGGAATTCTGCAAGTTGAAAGTGTTGTCTCAAGTTGTCTAAAGCCCACAAGTATTTGACGGAAGGAATGCGGAGCACTTTGCCGATCATTATGGATTAGATTACAAATTCACTAGAATCCGATATCGGTAAGTAGAGTTTACAACTGCCACTCACAAAAAATTTCCTCAAAATATATGAATTATGAAGATAATATATAAACATAGGGTGTGTATAAATAAGTGTATCTAGTACGCATCTGTTGAAAATTTGTGTGGTTCGGCCCGTACCGATTTATTTGGAAGCACTTTTAGTTCTATACTAGGAAACTTTTTTTAGTCCAATTTATACACATTGATAAAAATTCCTGTAATAACACGGAGGACTAAATTTAACCCTTTTTGCATGTTGCCTTCTTTACCTCGTTGTTCTCTTTGAGGAAGAAGTTATTAACTATTTACATGTATGAAATTTTAATTATTTGTGGAAATTAATTCCGTCGACTTAAGATTTACATAAATCCCTTTCAGTGATCACAAAAACGATTAAATAATTAAGTCACCAGCAAGAGTAACAATGCCGAATTTACTTGTTAATGTGTGTTTTAGGAAACTTATCATTTAATTCAGACTTTTGGTTGGAACCCTTACTTAATAATTAATTAATTTCTTCATGGAAAACCTACGGGGTTTCTCTACTGAGTTCTATCAAGATTTTCTAAACAAAAGCATTATTTAAATTAGATGAATTTATGTAATATCTACAATTTCCCATTTATTCCTTCCGTTTGAAGATTTTTGTGTTCAATTATTTTGTAAATTAATTGATACGCAACGGACTTAATCCGGCGGTTGAAGTGGTGAGACAGTTCTCAAAACATACCTACCTAGTGTTCTTAGTTAATACCGCTTACTGTATATTTCTTTTCGCTTAATGTTTCATAGTCGCTGTGCGTTTCCTAATATTAAATTTAAAAAATGACTTCCGTAAATTGTAAATTGTAATAATGAGTGCGGATTGGAAAGTTCGGTTAACTATAAAACGTTAATTGACAATTTTCATTTGGAATCGAATACTGAGGAAAGTATTAAAATAATATAAATACTTGTACAGAACAAAAGTTTTAATTACGATTTTCCCGTTATAGCTATTGCGGTGAAGAAGTGCAGCACAAATCGAAAATTTTGATAGCAAATTCTTTCGTCACAATTTACATTTACGTACAATTTTCTATATGACGGAAAGATAATAAACGAAAAAAATATTTTCGAAATTACGAATTAAAAATTTATGGCAAAACTCTTTGTGGCAAAAACTTTGTAGCCTAATTCTTTTAAAGTGATGCTCTTCTGCTTATAGTAAAATAAATGCAAAAGCCAGGAAATTGACAAAATTGAACATTAATCACAATTAAGGCATTGTCTTTCCTGGTAATGTGTTGTATCATTATCATGTGAACAGTGAACACACTACCATTGAAAGTTACCTCCAAAGTTCTTTATAACTGCATCAAATTTCAATTCATAAACCGTTAGCAAATTGGGCTGAATAATATAAATTCAAAAATTATACTTACGTTTGTTTAGTTCTCTTCTGGTCTTATTAGTTAACAAATAGTTTTCAATTTTGCGGATGCATGCACTAACTCTCCTTTCCTTGCTTCTTGTTGTGGTTTGTTGTTTAGTTTTTATTTGCTCCTTTATCTAGTAGTTCGGCTTTTATTAAACTTTTGAAGTGTTACCAATTGCGATAACTATTGGTTTGTATTTGGTTGATAAGCCAGTCGTCGGCTGACTGCGTTTGGCTGTTCTGCGGATCTGTGTTGTCTTCTGGCGGCGGCGGCAGATAATTTGAAAGTGAGCGTCGGATGTGCGTCGCGCCGCCGCTTTTATACGGTTGTCGCATGTCTCGTCGCTGACAGCGTGCGTGCACACCACCAAACTCCACACTCGAAACAACCAGCAGTGTCCACTAGACGAAGAGACAAATTAATATATTTCCTGCATTAGCACTGCATTAGAACAGATAGAGAAGTTTTTAAAAAATAAAAAAGGGTCTGGAAATTAATCAGTGAAAATATACAATTATATTAATTCAGAAAAAAGTTTTGTGTATGGTGCCTGATCCTTTAATTCTTTTAATTTCTTGTATTAGATGTGAATCTTTTTTTAATTATCTAAGATTCCAAGGGTTGACTAGGGATTTATTTATCAGCCCACAATTTTGATCTAAAACAGTGTTTAATGAATTATTCAGGGAGGTTTAAGAGATACATTGTTGGTTTGCTTCTATAATAATCATTAATCTATACCCTCTTTTCTGATTTGGAAAAAAATATGTTCAATATCACAGAACTAATAACATCAATACTAAAATTTGTCAAATTAAATCAAAATGCAAATCGGTACGGGATCCCACCCCACAACTTTCCGAGCATGTGCTCTGTAATATTTTCTGATAGTGGAACTATAATTTCGCACTGATTGCATTTTTATATCTCTTAATTTTTGTAATATCCAGTTTCCGATCAAAATTTGTTCTTCCATCGAAATATTTTACGAATTCTAAATATTTTCGGAAAGTACCTCGATGCGGACTCGTAGCGATTTATTCGATTCTGTTGTTTGTTTTGAGCGCTTGGTAGTACTGTTTAGATAATAAAATAACAGAGAAGATGTTGAAGATGGAAATATGATTTTGTATTCAAGAAGTGCCCCATCTAACTAAATATACGAAATTCCCTAAAGCTATTTAGGTAAGCAAAACAGAAAAATAGTACAACTGGTAGAACTCGTGACATTTAGTCTCACTAAATAGTATATTTCGCAACGTTTTGCGTTAGGAATGGTCTTATCATTTCGGTGTAAACCGGATGAGACTATTTATTGTTTCATCAGGTAATTTATTAGTTAGTTTTCAAGTAATTTCAGGTTAAAATTATTTTATTTATCTGATCTCGAGTCTAAACTTGTTTATTTTTCCAGAATAAAATTGGGGCAATTCTGCAAGATATAAATTATTTAATTTAACCTTTATGCTAACTTAATCGAGATTGTATATACCTTCAAACAATAAACACACTGTATATGATTTATTACCTTTCAATGATTTCACTGAGAAAAAAGAATTTATCAAAAACTATTTTGCAAACTCAGTATTTATTTTTAGAGAGGAATCTGAATTTCCTGATTTCTAAAGCACGTTCTCGGACTAGTTCCATTATGAAAACAAATTATAAAATACTTTTTGAAGTTTCTTCTTGTTTCCTATTCTTTTCTTATTTTTCATCACTTATCAGTTGTAACTTCTTTGTTCATTCGCTTTTCTGTAACTAATATCCTCACATATTGATATAAAATGCCAATGTATCAAAATGTCGTTTTGAAGTTCTTTACTTTGTTTGAAAGAAGTAACACATTTCAGTTGTCGCATTTGATATATTTGTCCCTTATACCTTTGTTTTCGTATTGCAAAGATTCTATTTAAAAAAATCTATTTAAAAAAATTCATACAGAAACTCAAATCATTGTTTTCAGTTTATTAAATGTTTCTCTTACTTTGATTCATGGTTTTTGAATAATGAATAATGAGCGTGTTTATTATATTTTTGTGTTATTCATAAAACCTGCCAAACATTCTGCGTCTACAAAACATTATGATAATATCTCAACACACTTCGTCACAATAATAAAACAACATATTAGATATGCAACAATGAACAATATTATTACATTTGTATATTTCTTAGTTCATGAAAACAACTGACATTTCTTCTTTATATTGACAGACATAAATATATTTTAATTTAATATATATACAGGGTGATTTATATAATTCGTCGATTAAAAGTTTTCGGACTTCCCATTAATCGACCTTAATCGAAAGGAACTCTTAATGTAAATTATTTTCAGATGAAAGATGGGCATAGGAAGTGTTCCATATGAAATGTGGAGAATTTAATTATCTATCAGATCCCGTAATAAAATTATAGGGATTGCCATTTAACAAAATGGCATTTGTCGCATTCTTAATTCATGGCATTAAAAGTGTTGTAGTTTCTAAGCTACCAACTCACATCGAAATTGGAGAAAAGCAAGTTCCTCTATGAACACTAAAAAATTCATTTCATGCGGATAAGCCGTGCCAATAATATAATTTTTTTAGCGGGACATGTTTTCGCAATTTGATTCATTAAACCTGGAATAACAAGCAAACTATCCAAAATAAATACTACGTATGTAGGTATTTCAAAAAATGTAACAATATATGGGGTGTTCCATTTGAAATAACAAAGTTGGTGTCGACTTCCGGTATAACCGGAGGTGCAATCAATCTGAAAATAATTATATTAAGAGTTGCGGTCGATTAAGGCCTATGCTAATTTTTTCAGATTTTTACCATAATGGGAAGTCCGAATACTTTTAATCGAAGGTTTAAATAAATCACCCTGTATATTAATGGTTTCGATACGTATTCCATAAAAAATGTATCTGTTATCCAATTGACTAGGTATTTCCTTATTATTTATTGTAACATTATGAGTGATCATGACTCATTAATTTAAAAAAAGCGTGTTTTATTTGTTTTCATCTCGTAACTTTGAAAGCATTATTATTATTAGTATCAAATTTATTATAATTATTTAATTACAATTAGTTATTATACCATCATCTTACCAAGATCGATGACTGAGTATAAAGTATACAGTTAGCAGACAGCGAGACAGCAATAACGCGGGCTGGAAAGTAAAAAATTGTATGGTCTGAAAAAAAAAACGACCTGCGTTCCGCTAAATTCTGGTAAATTACGAATATTAATAATAACGTAAGTATATTAGGTATAGAAGGAATACCGTTCTCGGCTATAATCCAAGATTGTCCATAAAATCATCTTCAAAAATGTTGCTGCAAATTACTGTTTTCAAACATTCCCAAGTTTTGTGCTTATACAAAGTGCAAGTCTGAAATCAGATATATGGCAAGAGATTAAGGCCAATTTTATATTCCTTTTAAAAGAATGACCTTCGTCGTCTAATAGTAGTCTAGAGGTATATAAGTAGATATCTATAGTTTAAGTCGACGAAGTTGTGTTATTGTTCTAGTTTACTTGTTTATAGCAGTTGTGGAAAACGTAAACGAGCATGTTTGAGGGTTTATTTCAAGTAGAATGTCGCAATGTTTAGATTTTTATGCTGGATTTAATAGCATTATACATATAGGTTCAAATGTATATACAAACGTTTATATGCTTTCAGCTAATAAGGAATTGTACCGTATGCCTATATGCCAATATGAACTAGCATGGTGTAGGGTGCACAAATACTCAAAGAATTTCATATGAAAAGCATTGCTATTTAAGTGTAACAAATACAAGGTGTGCTCAATTATAGTCGTACTCGTATTAGTATACAGCTCGGGTGCAATAATACAATGTTGAAAGTACACAATTCATAGATGAACATCCCCTGAATCGTTGAAAGTTTCGTGCATATACGATGCGAGTATGGGACTGAGGCTGAGAATTAAATGAGTGTGGCTTATTACCCTTGCAAAGGTTTTATGGTTTCAGTTATTTTCGTTCGTTACTTGTTGCATTCGTTTAATGCTGAGCTCTCTATTGCTATACATACAGTGTTGTTCGTCATACAACTATATCTCCCATTTAGAGTGAACATCATGTTAATGCGTAATTAAAATGAAAAATTCCTGTTCATAGTTTTTACAGCGGAAAATTTGATGTTTGCGACAATTTTGCCATGCAAATGTAGAGCAGGGCAGGAATATGTCATGATATAACACGATATATCATGGCTAGAGAGTTTCAAATGGAATAGAGAGGCCACTAGATATAAGCCATGCATACGCACCATATGGATGTTTTTTGAATAAACAAATGGCAGCCGTATTAATCACATTTTTGCCAATAATAATGCAAATTAAATATGTATAAAAGGACGTTAGTATAGCCACTCCATTACATATAAACTCTCTGTTCATGGCATATTTCTAAGATATGTTGGCATGCTGACGAAGCACTCGCGGTATATAAGAAACGCGACACCCAACATCGAATGAAGGAAATTTTCGAATAGTCATTCCTGTTTTTAACACGTTGGACGTTGTATCAGTATCGCAAAACATAAGAACAATGTTGAATGCAAATTCAAATTAAGATCAAATTTTCCCATAATCCGTCGTGTTCCGTAATAATTCCAACGCTTAAGCCTATCTATTTATGTGACAGGGAGGATTAGTTAATAACATGACGAAGCGCAGGATGCATCTCTGTACTATTATCCACAAAAAGCCATGTAGTGGCTGAATTTGGATGGTGTCGGGTATTTTTCGAATTAATGACTTTTTAATCTCTACCACTAGAATGAGCTCACAGTATGCGTGGATGTAGATCGATTACCAGCATTTACTTTTCCGACTAACTGTAAACTGTAATCCAATACTAATTATCCTGATAGTCCTTCTAAAGGACCGCGTCAACATGCATTGTAATACCACCGTAATAGAGTCAAGTCAAGTATAGAGACAAGAGACCAACTTATTTTACTGCTTTGTTGTCCATCTAATAGATGCTTGATAAATAATATAGGTAACTACGTCAATGAATAAAATTACACCTATACATATAACTCTGAATCTATGATAATTTGTTTTAAACTTATGCACGCAAATTACATTTCGATTTTTGATCGGTTTGTTAAATTAACAGATCATTATCTACTGCCCACCATTGAGGTCAAAAGGTCAAAACTGAACTGAAGAGGATGCGAAATGGCATGAAAGTGGTTCAACATTTATATTTAACCAACTGACAGACAGGATCGCGTTTGAGAACAACACTATGCTGCGATTATCACAGAAATAAATCGGTGCGTTAAATTCTCACCGCACAACTTTCCGAGGATTTACTTTACACTACGATTTCGTAGAACTGGTCGATCGTAAAAGTAATTTTGATCGGAAAGTGGAAATTGTAGAGAAATTTAGTGATATCAAATCGTGTAATCAATGTCATTTCGACTAGAGATGAAACGGATATTCGGTAACTAATCGGTATTCGGTATTCGGTAATCTTACCGGTATTAATATTGGAAAAACTACGGATATTCGCAAAAACAACTGCAATAGGTATACATATTTATATGATAAAATAATAATACAACAGCATAAATTATAGGCACCGTTTATTTTTGAACGTAAGAAAAAAATTCGAAAAAATTAGTACTCAAAATTAACGAGTGGTAAATTATGATGAATGAAGACTAAATTCTCTACATTTGTCGGTAACAAGCGATTCCGCTTATTTTCGTAAATAAAGCCAGCATAGGAGAAAAGTCTTTCGCTATAAACGCTGCTGCAAGGAGCTGAAAGATACAATTTGGCAAACTTTGTCAATTGTGGGTACTGTTTCGAATTAGTTGACCACCAAATATAAGGATTGCTACTACGATCGTTTCGAACGGTCTTCTGGAAATAGTCAAGCTCCTTTTCAATAACATATTTTTCTTTATGAAAATCAAATGAAACGAAAAGTAAACACGTGCCTTTCGTTGCATAACCCTCACAAAGGTATTCGAACCGTGCTCGAACCTACCCGATCTTATTCATCTGCTTATGATAGTACACAAAGATGAGCCGAATATTCGTTGTGCGGTGCGAATTTAACGCACCGATTTATTACATATATAAAATCAATTCAAAACGTTGTGCGGTGTGCATCCGAACCGATTTATATTATATATAAAATAACTTTAAAAAATGGTGCGAGGCGAACCCATACCGATTTTTTTAATTTCGATGACGTTTAACTTCAGTTTCAATATTAATAACGATAACCTTCATCTGAAGTTTATATTGTCAATTCAGAGTGTCAGCGTGATGGGAACAGCATTGTTCTATTCTATTCTTATGATGGTGATTGTTATTGGATTGTTGAAATGGTAACACCTATCTACCAATCCATTAACCCTAGAAGAATTTTATTGACGAACCTTGTAGGAAATGTGAGACGCCTTCGGACAACATATAATAGTATATTATTCGTTGAGTGCATATAGAGGCTATTATATGCGAGGCCGAAGTTTACGAAGCGAGACGAAGGCGAGCGAAGTAATCGCCCGAGCGTTTAAGAGCCTATATGCACGAATTGAATACTATACTTTATCCGCGACGACAAAATTCAATTTTTATACTGCAGTGGGGCTTTCAAACTAACAATTCCACCCATGGAATTCAACTTGCAGTGTGAAGACATTTGCTTGACGAACAGTATTTGGCAAGCGTCAACTTGAAAAGCTGTTATTTCATACTTTAACGAAAATGTGCTGGCTTCTTTTGCTTCAAAACCACAAAACACAAACACGAAACAGAAACAGAAACCACAAAACCTGTGAATGTTCACATTTTCGTGAATATTCAGTGTACTTTTGAGCATCGAATTAATTGATTTTTGCGAC
>JARJEB010024324.1:0-24887 GCA_030264535.1 Liometoxenus newtonarum
CATTTTATTGAATGCATATTATAAACGCTTACATGCGTTCATCTTGTTGTATCCAATCAAAATATTTATAAATACATTATCATTTAACGATTTAACACATGTTTTTCATTTATCTTACTGTCTGTAAGTCTAAAGCTGAGTGAACTTTGTCATTTTACCAATTCCTAGCCATTTAACATTTTTTTGAATGCATATTATAAACGCATACATGCGTTCATCTTGTTGTATCCAATCAAAATATTTATAAATACATTATCATTTAACGATTTAACACATGTTTTTCATTTATCTTTCTTTCTTTAAGTCTAAGTTGAGCTATCAGTAAACTTTATAATTTATAGAATCAAATCTGAGACAAGCTGCTAATGCATTTCTGTATGTTGAGTTGAAGTAGGCTGTTCTTATAAGCCTTTTGTGCCTGGATCGTGGATGATCGTGGACTATAAACATAAACTATGTCTATCTACCTATATGTTATGCGATACATTACTGCATGTATAGAATACGATGCGTTATTGCGTTGCAATACGAATGAAACGGGGCATAAAAAAAATAATCAGAAAAGAAAATTGTAATTACGATGGTGCCTCTCTCTATATAACACTATATCATATGTGTGATGTGTAAAATACAGGTTTTGACGGGTCGGTTTTGCTTGATTTATGATTTCGTATAGTCGCATATATATCTATCGTTAAAGGTGTACCTTTATATATTTATAAACTTGATGATGATTCGAATAAGAATCAAACATCAAAACCGCACGAACATCAGTACAAATCAAAATGGAAACATTTGAGATTCAGAAAGCAGATTTCATTTGTTACTTATATAGCTTAATGAATATAAATAACGAAATGCATAAGTAGGATACAAAATGAAATAATTTTGGAAAAATATCATTATCATGAATTATTATCGTTTAAAAGCAATGAATATCGATCAGAACAAAGGCAATAAGTTAGAAAGGGCAATAAATTATAAAGGCATCCATCGTTTTTACCTTTATACTTTTACGACGATTTCATCCACGACTCCATCAAATCCTGTATATACCTTGTGTCAAGTCAAGGATGAGTTATAGCTAAGCCTCGTCAATTTATATGTAACAGGACATTGCATGCGGTTTACATAAATATATAAATTAAATTTCATATAATAAAGGCAAGGTACAAAAACGCGTATATATGTTTGATCGGTTCATATAAAGGTGTGAAACGATTTGGGCCATTTTGGGTGTTGTGTGCGTATACTCTTAGGTAATATTCGATTTTATCGAAACCGGTCAAGCACACGACTATACCGCGGTATTTTCCAATATAATAAGTACCTAATAAAATTTATTAAGGTAGTGATCGAGAAAATTAAGAAATTCACAATGCTTGCAATGTACCTAGGAAACATTTTTTTTTAGAAAATGTAAAATAAAATAAAACAAGACAAAATGTTAACAAAACGTTAACTTGCGCCTTTATTAACCGATTATAGGTATACAGGAGCAATAAAAATAATGTAGGTAAGTATTTAAATTAATTAATTAAAAAACATCTAGTTTTATCGTTGCTAATTATAATTTTATTCCAATTTAATAATTTACATGAACACAAACCTAAGCATTAACATTTAATCGCTTTCAATATATTTCCTCGCTATTATTCATTAAATTTTTCATAGGCTGCAGATTTTTTTAATTCCTGTTTAAAGTAGGTATAAGTAAATTATATTAATTAATTACCAACGTAACAAAAAGTATTTCTTGGAATCAAAACACAATATAAAGCAAAATATTTTAATTTTAATAAAATAACAATTTTTTTTTTAAATGCTTTCCATGATGTAGAAATACGTTAGGTCAAAATATTTGAAATTAAATATTTAGTTAGATAAAACAGAGCATTGTAAAAGTAAGTTTCCATCACACCGACAAAACAGGAACTCGAGTTCAAATAATTTTACCTAAACATTTCGGAGTATTTTACTTGCTGCTAAAAGTTTTAAGCAAAAAATGAATGTCCAGAACTCCGATTTCTTGCTTAAAAGTTTCGCCAGCGCCAGGTATTTTATATAAAAAAATTTGAATTCAAACTCAAGCCTCAGTTTGTGTTTTTCTGTTTGATGGAAACCCACCTTGACTATTACAATTATTTCACTTAAACCGTAAATCATTATTCAAAAACAACATCATTCAGCATTCAAACTAATTACACAATATCAAATTCCTCATGTATGATATATATTGTCCATTAAATGCATAATTCGTGTGAATAATTATTCAATTTGTTATTAATATATTAAATGAGTTTTACATTTTTCTATAGTTTATGGTTTATGGCGTTGTTGGTTACTATTAGGTATATGAAATGTATTAGAAGAAATTAAATTTTAATTATCACATTCATGTCTGTAAAATTAAAATAACATCATGTTTTAATGTTATAAATTACAACTATAATCATATTCCAATATTGTAAATGCATGTAAGTATAAACAAAATTTATATGTATTTACGCGCATTATACATAAATATTTAATTACAATTATCCATCCAGCTTAAAACAAGAATATAAGATACTTACCTAGGTATACAATATGCATGTATTTTTATGATTAGTAAAATTGCTGAGAAAGAGAAAAGTCAGTCTTATCACATGTCCGTGTTATATAGGCAACCAGTACTATTTCTACTTTGTATTGTTTCTAGTTTCTACACATGTTGAAATTATTTTGGGTTGACTATAGAATTCGTTTCGTTCGTTTCGCTTGAAAACATACGTGCAACAAAAAAAAAATTGTAAACTGGAATGGGGGAAGGACATGACGATGGCGTCGTATGTAGGTATATGTGTGTTTACTATACAACTACATTACACAAAGTATATAAAAAATTGGACTTTCTCACAAAAGCCGTGCCGCACAAACGCCGCAATGAAGCGAGCCGTACAGCGCCGCATGATTCCTAGAAACCTGACATACTGAGCCAAGAAAAATGGTCAAACACGTTACCAGGATAAGCACGCGATGTACATTCACGGCCGCAGACATGCACGAACGACCGTCGACATTCAGTCACGATATATCTTTTGTACATTCCCATACAGCAACAGTCGACACTCGTTGTTTCGAAACCAAACTCACACACACGCACACACACACACACACACACACACACACACACACACACAGAAAACTCATGCAAACAAATCTAAAAACAACAAGAAACACACATGACGTAGGACTCGTTTTTTTTTCTACTTTTTCTACAAATATACAAATTTACACGTGTCTTTTAGTTTTTCTACAAAACTGACAGGGTCAGTTTCGAGGTTACTTTTGTATAGGTATAACCAATAAAAATAATTTTTGCGATTTTTATATTTAAATTGGATAATACCTGATTGTGTGGAATTATTTTTAATTAATCTTATAAATATGTCGGATATTTTCAAAATGGCATGAGTTCAAACCGAAATGAACAAAACGATATGTGTGGGTGTTTTATTTTCAACTCGCTCTGTGGTACGTTCAGCAGCCGCCCGATAATAAATTTTCTTTAACTTTACGTGCTGTCAAAATCAAGCCGTTCCATTAATATATCATTCGTTCCTTTTATATACCTACTAAAATTTTGTTTATTTCTTTTTCTCATTTTCTTCATTTCTTCATAAGCTGATGTATTCGTGTATTCGAAGTTAAAGTTGCTTTTGCTCGTGGTATTGGAGGCTTAAGGCACATTGCGTTCATCGACCAATGATCTCCAACACACATTCAGGCACACCCATCAATTCTGTCTTTTCTTACTCGCAAGTTCTCGATGCCGTTTTGTATTATCATTAAAAATACATCAGCGGATCATAACTATAAACTATATACAGAACACCAAATACTAATCGAAATAACAAATTTAACATAACATTAAATAATATAAGAGATGTTAAATTAAAGTACATGTTACATTTCGACTTGATGTGTGATACCCCTACGTGAAAATTTAAAACAGGTATAGGTACATAAATCTTGAATATGTTGCTCGTATCTCGTACATGCCCAAGAAAAACAAATTGTAACTTGTAAACTTAAGAATTTCATATTAACTTGAACACATAAGATGTGGATTGTGCTGATGTGTTGATGAGATTGATGACCAAGACAGATTATATATAGGATTGAAGTTGATTCTTGAATTAAAGCGGATTTGATGGGAAAAAATCAAAATTTTGATTACGAGCATCCATCACATATTCTAATGTTTTTGCGTTGAGTAATTGTAATTAAGAACGTTGCGATTTGTCAGAGATTAATGTGTATTCCAATAAGTAATTAATTTTATGTTTTATCTACACTAGATAAATAGATATTCTTAATGATTCTAGGGTTATTTTAAATCATATTCAAATGAGGTAATAGTAATTGTTGGTAGAAAATTTTCTTGCAAGCGAGATATGGCGCCCAACGTGGGGCGCGAAAAGCTTCAAAAGGATTGTGTAATTACATATTTATATTAGGTATATTAGAAATAAGTTTCACTAATTTGTACTGCAATTAGAAAAACACTAGCTTGAATAAACTTTGTGAATTTTTTATTTCATCATCATCGGAATTATCTCAGCTTTGTCTTCCTTTGAAAAAAGGAAATTTAATTACCTAATAAAACTATGATAAAAATAATTGTTGGTACGTTGGTAGAAAAGTTTGTTGAAAGCGAATCGGTTCATCTGGCGCCCAACATGGAGCACCAGAAGGTGTCAAGGGAATGTGTTATTATACTTATTAGATAAGTACATTAATTCCAACTTCGACGCCGAACAAAATTACGGCACGGTCTAATTATTTATAAAGCTAGCTAGGTGTTGGATGCGTGCCCGGGAAATTGTTCGAAACTGATATATTCATTAAAGTAACGCGAGCAATGCTACTTTATGCAATGTATACTGGGCTGTGGGCATTGTAAATATCACACCGACAAAACAACGTTAAACTGCTGAAATTCACAGGAACAATTCAATCAAAGTTTAATTATTTATATTAATTTCAAAAATATAAATATTTACATAAAAATATGCCATTTATTATAAGAGGTGTGTTTGCTTTTCTTGAAGGCTAAACAGAATTGGATTTGGAATTTTAAAATTTCTTGAAACATCTTGTATGCATGTGCTGTAAAATAATAACAAATCAAACATAAAAGTGAACTAAACGGTTAAGTTAAAAGGTTAAGTTAAAACTAGCAAGCTGTGGTTTGGTTTAGTTAGTTACTAAACCAAACCACAGCTTGCTAGTTTTAACTTAACCTTTTCACCATTAACCGGCAACTTGTAAGCACCTACAGCAAACTTCCGACGCACTCTGAGAGGAAAAACGATATATCAGGATAATACATCATATAATTAGTAAAAGTAAAATTGCGCATTAAATAAAGAAAAGCGAATGTTAGTTAACTAATACAACCCATTCGTATCTACAATTTGTTTCAGGAATTTAGAAACGGTCGATGGTTCCAAAGATTTACATAACAAACAAACAAACAAACACCAAAATTAAACAAACGTTATAAGAAATATAATGGGACTAATGGGAGGAACAATAACAGGATGTTGGTATTGGAATATAACTGTATTTATAGGTACTTACCTACTACTAATATTTTAGTTGAATTTTTGGAAGCATTTCGTTTGTGATGGAAATAATACGGAAATTAAATTTCAACCGCATTATGACAATTGCATACTTACTTATTGCATTATTAGATTAAAGGATATGTAATATTGCCATGAATAATGCAACATGTTTTTTGTGGATTTCATTTTAAAGCAAAACAACAACTACAAAATCCAGTTTTCATTCACCATATATAACGTCGTCAGCAAATATTCGTGGAACAAACGCAAAAATCTAATAAATATAATAAATTTGCCGGTTTTATATATTAGTAAGAGTAGTACAGACTGCAACAAGAACAGCGATTATATTACTCAACCGCAAGTCGCAACCAAATACACTTCATGCAGTTTCCTCGTATACCTATAGTTTCCCAAGTTAAACATAAAAAGTCTCCCCAAGTCCCGACGAAGACGTGATGGGCGAATGTCGTGTTAAAAGTCAGTTTGTTTCCCTCACGAACTGGAATTCAACATATACCTATACCGATGTTGTACCTACACTCCACATTTTGACGTTGCCTTTTCCGTGCAATGCCGGAAATCATGCCTCCCTCAGTCTGGTTCCTTTTCCTGCCGCCACTTTTCCTCTGTACACATTGCACCAGAAATCTGTCGATGTGCGGTGTGGAATGACTTACGATTACAATTGATACTATAAAAAAAATCAACAAAATTACAAAAAGCCTCAGTGTCAAGTCAAAGACCACCCAAAAGTATATTGCAACATGATAAAATAGAAAAGAGAAGCAAAATGAAAAAGCAAAAATTATATGCGCCAATGTCATAAAATAATTAATGACCAAATATGTAAATATAATTAAAATGCGCTACAGAAAGACATTGCCGTTTTTGATTCAACTTCTAGTTCTTGTATTTTCTTTTATTTCATTTGTACTTTGAACAAGTATGCATACGATTAATCATTGTTGGAGGCTGTGCTGTAGTAGTAGAAATGTCTTCTCATATTTATATATCGAATAGGTCCTATATAACTATACATGATTGTGACCAGAATGTGATAAAGCGGGAGTCAGGCTGCAATGAGCACCGGCAATAAATAAAATTTATGTATCCTCGATCGGGAACCGCGATAAACGGTCCCTTATAGTTTTTAATATTCATTAGATGCGAAATGCGTTTTTATCGCCCTAGCATATTTTAATATTTATTAATCAACCCGAAGAGCACGAGACATGCTGTATTCGACACATACACTTTACTTTTTTCTAACAATACTTATATTTCTATTCGTAAACATGCATGATCTTCTGGTGACATATTTTGACGTTATTTTTAATCATTTAATTAATTAAGTATGCAAATTATTTAAATGAGGAAATATGAAATTTAATTTATAATAAACCTAATAAAACTGTGATCAAAATAATTGTTGGTAGAAAAGTTTGTTGAAACCGAATCGGCTCATATGGCGCCCAACATGTGGCGCCAGAAGCTGCAAAGGGATTGCGTCATTACATATTAAATATATTATACATAAGTTTCACTAATTTGCACTGCAATTAGAAAATCACTAAATTGTGTTAACTTTTTGAATTTTTTATTGCATCATCATCGGCATCATCTCAGCTTTGGTCTTTCTTATATTGGAAATGTTAAGTTTAAATGAGATAAATCATTCTGCATCATTCAACTGTGATCAAAATAATTGTTGGTAGAAAAGTTTGTTGAAACCGAATCGGTGTATGTGGCGCCCAACGTGGGGAGCCAGAAGATGCAAAGGGAATGCGTCATTACATATTAGATATATTATAAATAAGTTTCACTAATTTGTACTGCAATTAGAAAAACATTAAATTGAATTAACTTTGTGAAATTTTTATTTCAGCATCATCATCATCATCATCGGCATCATCTCAGCTTTGGTCTTTCTTATATTGGAAATTTTAAGTTTACATGTGATAAATCATTCTTCCTCATTGAGTATTCATAGACGTCGATAGGAGATCTATAAAAATGTTTCCATGGGCCGCCACTATAGCAACCACAAACACCACCATCACCATAGTCATTTAAGAATTGTTGCTGTAGAAGTGCGTGAGCAAAAACGAAACGAAATGAAACAAACGGGCACTTTTTATAATACTCACTAACATATTCATGCTGCAGTGTATAAAACTCTAATCTCAATGGAAGATTATTTAATATACGTTTAATAAAATGTGGGCGTGCGCAGCGACTTCATATATTAACTTAATTTATTATCTGTCAAAACTTCTGGAATCGCTTTTCTGTTCGTGGTTTGATATCAAATCTTATTAGTCGCCAAATAAAATATACTTACAGAAATAAAACAAAAGTAAAGACGCTTCATTATAACTCAAAATTTTCTGATTTTAATTATTTTTATGTTAAACACGCTGTAACCGTTGACTGAATAATAGAAGAAGACTGGCAAGTATACGGACGTAAACGTACCTAGACTCGGCAGAGTGCGCTCCTTGAAACCTACCTAGACTTTTTGAGTCAGTTGCGAGTTACATGCCTATTTTCAGTCAACGGTTAAACGAAGTGTCATTGCATAATGATAATGATATAATATATCGCGATAATAATATCACACTTACAGTTTGTTAGGAAAACAAAGAACACATTAGTTTCATACTACACTAATATAGGCACTATAATAAGAGTTAGAAATTAGTATACTTATACATGAATAGTAATATATACAGCCAAGTTCTAAATATTGTATTTTTGGGAGACATAAGTATAGAAATTTGTAAACACTTTAATCAAATCAGGTACGTTAATTTTGAATTGTTGTAAATGTTATGTTACAGTAAAATCGAAAAAAATCTGAATGTGCCACCGAAAAATTACTCTAAATTATGGACCTTCCTACAGTACCTATAGCAACAAAAAAAGTGTTAGTGTTAGCTATAGCACACCTAATACTCAGGTCAGAACAAAGTGTGTCAACAAACTCTCAGTTAGATACTGTTTATACTTATTTTCTAAATTATGTATTATCTATGACACTAAAAGTAGTAAGTAGTAAGTAATTATCTTTTAACAAAATTTGGTGATGCGACTAATAATTGATTACGTTAACTGTGCTTACGTTATATATGTTACGGAGATAAGTATACCGACGACTTTGCACAATAATGAATATTAATCATGCTCCCAATTAAATGTACCTGTTTTTTTTTATAAAAATTAGATTCAACCAGAGAGTCTAAATAACCTAGAGAGGCTCACACATACAATGTTCATACATTTATTGAATCAAAACAGCGCCTCTAGGTGAAGTTAGGTGAAATAAATATTCAGCAGCATGTGGAATACTTCCTTGTCAAAATCGAAGTAAAAATTAAAGTAATCTTTAAGTGTTTTCTTTAGTCTTGCTGGGGTTCTGAAAATTTTGTGTTCTTTGTGAGGTTCTCCGTCGGCAGTTGGATTTCCTACATTTGAAGAGCCCAACGTTGGGGGCCAGATGAACAAACTTTTTTACCAACAATTATTTTGATCAAAGTTTTATTAGGTAATTAAATTTCCTATTTCCTTAAAATTTGTTGAGTTCCTTATAGAAATTATAATAAGAAAGTTAACTTATGAGGACCTAACTCTCTTTAAGAGGTTTTCCGTCAGCGGTTGGTTTATCGAAATTTGAGGCGCTTCTGGCGCCCTACGTTGGGTGCCAGATGAACCGATTCGGTTTCAACAAACTTTTCTACCAACAATTATTTTGATCAAAGTTTTATTAGGATTTCCTTTTTTAAGTTCTTTATAGAACACAAGAAGTTAACTTATAAGTACCTAACCTCTTATTGTTTTGCAATTTTTCCTTGCTCTTGCGCTTGCTCGTGTGGGATATTGGAAATTTCCTTTTGTTTAAGAGGTTCTCCGTCGGCAGTTGGCTTACCGAATTTTGAAGCGCTTCTTGCGCCCTACGTTGGGCGCCAGATGAACCGATTCGGTTTCAACAAACTTTTCTACCAACAATTATTTTGATCAAAGTTTTATTAGGATTTCTCAAAAAAATTTAAGTTCTTTATAGAGTTAACTTATGAGGACTTAACCTCTTATCGTTTTGCAATTTTTCCTTGCTCTTGCGACGATTTTGAAAATTTCGATTTCTTTAAGAGGTTCTCCGTCGGCAGTTGGCTTACCGAAAAAAGCATCTGGCGCCCTACGTTGGGCGCCAAATGAACCGATTCGGTTTCAACAAACTTTTCTACCAACAATTATTTTGATCAAAGTTTTATTACGATTTCCTCAAAATTTGTTGAGTTCCTTGTAGAACACAAGAAAGTTAATTTATGAGGATCTAACCTCTTTTCGTTTTGCAATATATATAGGTATATATAGGTAATTCTAAAATATGCATAATTGTTTAAGTCAAATTGAACTTAAAGACTTTAACTTGTCGACAGTTGATATGTTTAACATAAAACATTACTTGAAATAGTCGCACAATATCTACCATGAAGCGTCAATTAATATTAATAATTTATTTACCTAATAATTGCTAAATTGAGCTGTTTAGTACTATTTATGAGTGTAAATACAGTAAGCCGAGTTGCGTATTTAATTCAATAATATTCGGTTGTCACGTTGACTTAATTCGATAAGTTAATTAATGTTTTATGTATAATTATATAAACGCCTCGTCAATGGATCTCAAATTATATATACTTTACTCTTCTGTATAGGTATATATACTCATATTCATATAGGTATATTATCATTCTCATTCTCATGAGAAAATACATTTTTCATTTCTCCATTATTTTCATTCATTTAAAACGGAATTTTTAACGAATCTTTAGCTTTCATCGAATTGAATATAAATTTCCTGAAAACATTCTCAGTCCCACAACAAGCAAGTAAATTTTTACCTAAATCTTTCGACTTTCGGTCTTTCTATGACTTCAATCAGTCAGTCAAATCAGTCGGAATAGTTTCAACTAGAGACAGGGAAAAGCCGCACCACGCACGAAACAGCAAAAAACCCATCAAACAAATACACAAGACAAAGCCGAAGAAATGATGCCCATCGTTTCCGGCATACACCGAAAAATAAAACAACGACGACGACGAACACCTCTCTATAATAACATACGTGAGCGGGTAGACGGAACGTCATAAGTAATAATTATCCGTCTGAGAGAGGAGCGGAGCGTCCGGAGCGTACCTCCAGGCCCGAGACCTCGCTGGCGGGCCGCTGCTCTGTTATTTTAGGCCGAAATTTGTATTTCTTCGACTATATAGAGAAAGAAGTTGCTGTGCTGTGACGGATCGCATCGTCAAACGCAGGGCGCCGTTTGTATCTCGGCATTTTTTACCAAGTTGTATATGTTCGCCGAATGCAACTGTTGTGTATGCTATTAAACGAATTATGTTTGGCTTTGATGACGGTTGTTTGTGATATTTTTTTGATTTTGGTCAATATACATATATTACTTAACAAAAAAATAAATAAGAGACCAATGAGAGAAAGAAAGCGAAAGTACCCAATAATGGCATTTAATTAGACCGTAATCAAAAATTTGGTCCTTCGAAACAAAGTTAAGATAAAAATACTATTTGCAAAATTTCGAAAAATGTTTTTGAATTTGTTCATTATTTCTTCGTAATAATCGTTTATCATTGCTTTTAGATTCGAAGTAAAACTCATACTATAACTAATAATTAAAAGGAAGCGTAAATGATAAACATTTATTAATTACTGATGCGTTCGTGTTACTCGAAGAAGAAGGGATGAAGTTTTCTGAAACACACCGTTTTCTATGAGCAGTAGAAACTGATTTACGTTAACCAGATCTTTGTTTGTAAACCGACAATTAAAAAATTAAGCGCTGTACTCATCAATTAAGTGCGCATCGCTACCAATGCCTCGAAACCTTCTTACAACTGAGGCAAAAATTTATAAGTACTTATTAAACAGGTATCCATGGCGCATCCCCCATGTAAAAATTTTTATCTGGCGACGATGACCACGAGACTAAAATCGTGAGCAGCGGTAGCATTCTTTTATTATAGCACAGGCAGTAATTAAGTATCAAGTTTTAGTAACTAATGATTGGTTCAACGTTGCAAGCACCGGGGGCGCCACGTTCGTACTTAGGTTTCTTTAGGCACATACATTTGTGCAACTTGCTTATACCCTATCCTATACCTACATATATAGTCGCAAGTGAAAAGACACAAGGTACATTTGTATAATCGTACAGAGAAGGAGGAAAGGAACAACATTCCTTTTGTTAAGTTACGTTCGGATTTCAAGTTCTTAAGTTCGTTTTTTGGCGCCATCTCGCCTCGCTGCAGGCTACTCGCCGACCGACAATAATAGAGTCCCTCTGATATTACTCCTCTTAATATATGTTACGCAGGTTTTGTACTTTTTTCGTTTCTTTAATTTTCACTTTCATAGTTTAAATTTCCACCTTAACGAAACAAACAAATTAACACTGACACATTGCATTCTTCACAGTACACAGATCCTCCAAAAATTTGCTTTTGTTAGTGAAAACCGAATTTTGAAGAGAAAACTACACCGCACCATATTGTGTGTGCATTGTTGACGTATCAGACGTCGAGGACTAACTAAAGCAAGCCTGCTAAACATGCTCCCAGTGTAATTTGTGACGAAATAAGGGGAAAATTATAAAATTACATTGCTCGCTTAAACTCAACACATACACACACACACAACACAGCCACACACATCCACTTGAACATGTTCATTATTATTTGTGGCTGCGTTCCCCAACTGAAAGAGTGTCGGGACGGTACGTTCGATGGACGAAAGGACGGAACAGCGCGTCGCTCAATTTTACTTACATGATGCCATCCTTTTTCAACCTTTATTAATGTAATATGTATATGTAGGTACATGAAATACTTTCGAAGAGCAGCACGCGTTTTCTCGCTCGTTCCCATATAGGATACGTTTCAAGTCAAGAATCTACTGTAATCAGCTATCAGCATGAATTTGTTGTTCCAGAATAGTAAGTGCTTGTATGCATGTGCTTGTAATCATTTAGCTCAATAAAGTGTAATTTGATTCGTAGGTATATATGACCAAATGGATGTTTCAAACGGTTTGAATTAATGGATATGAACAAACAAAGCGAAGCTTTGTAAAGAAGTCTAAACCAGTAATATCTATATACCTACCTATGTTCTAAAAATATTTCTTCTGCACTAATCAAGAATAGTCGATTAATAAAAAAACACAAAATAGTATATTACGTAAGGAGACCGGAAGGTTGCTTGGGGATAACCAAGGGAACACTTGAGCTCATTTGGTTGCATGCATCCAGGAGGTTGTCAACTTCCTGGCCAACTTCAACTTGTGCGATTTATGCGTCACACGATATAATAATTCTATTATAAATAAATTAATATAGTGCGTACGGGTTGTATTTCAAACTCCAACATGATACTTTGATGTTTAATTGGAACTAAGTGTGATTAAAAAATCTGATGTTGCCAACTTCGGTATGTGCGCCTGCTGTTTGTGCGTATTTGTTGCGCCTGCTGTTTTTGCGTAGATATTTGTCTATTTTCCGTAGTAGACGTAGAAAAAACAATTTCTAAAACATATGTCACTGATGTCAGTCACTTCTCATTCATCCAATTGCTTTGCTATTAACATTCATTGATATACCAGGAAAATCTAAATGAGGGTTGTAACGTTAAGTTGCAACCCTTTCCGGGAATTTCTTGCGCAATTTGTTGTACATACACCGACACAACAATCAACTTATTTAACATTTTATTCTCTCATTCATTAAATGAAGCAGCTTTGTTATTCTAAAATGATTATAAACAAATACTAATTTTCCCATTTAATTGGTAATAAGTAATAACCGCTTTAATTCTTAAATTGTTCCGACTGCACTTAGTTTTTATCAACTTTTAGAAATGTGTGCTGTATGTGCACATGGCAGAGCTTTGTTGTGCAGCCTATATTTTCTTTTATGAATAGTTAACCAAAAGGGCAGTCTTTACTCAAAACTCATGAATAACTTTCGAAGCCTTCCGAGAAACTTTAAACTAAACGAAGTAAGTAAATGATTGAACTACTCATTCCTAGATAGTGGCAGTCAAATCAACTTACGCTCTCACGCATTTCTAGTTGGTTCATATATATTTGTATACTTATAATGCTAGTTTTTCTTGTTGGAGGAAGAAAGAATATACGATTTAGATAGATAGAACACGGTAAGCAATGGGGGGAGGGAAATAAGGACAGTGGGAAACAGGGAATTTTGTGGGGATAGTGGAAAAACGTTTAACCATTGCGTGGTAGTGTCCTTTGTAACGGGACTATTGAATATGGGAAATTGATGAGTCGATTGAATTATTAAACATCGATACGAAATATAGATATATGCATATACGCACTTACAATGTGGACAGGGATTCATATGAAGGAAAATTATTAAATTAAATTATACTTGCAAAAATAGCAGTAAAAATTTTTTTTTGATTTACCACAACTTTGATAATTTTCTTATATTTAGAAATAAATGTATTTGATACAAGTTTCAGGAAAATAATGATAAAATCTTGCAATTTCGTCGTTTAACCGTTTAACTTGTAAATTCCTTTATAAAATGTTGGCGGTGCGAATTGAAAAATCAAGTTATGAGTCTTTATATTGGCCAAATTTGTATGGCCACAGTCAGAGAAGAAGCAAAGGAAACGATAATAAGCAAATACCAAACCGAATTTATAACCTGTGTAAATTGTCATTTTGATCCTAAAACGCATCGTAATAATAAACAGAAATGCTCATTCCCTAAAAACGAAAATAATGACAAATAACGGAATGTTCCATTTAAAACTTCAAAATATTTTACAAAAAAAAGTCCCCATGCTTTTTGAAAACTCGTAACAAAATGGGAAGAACGAAAACTTTTAATGGGCACTTAGGTGAATCACCCTGTATAACTCTATACATACAAGTGTTTTGATAATATGGATAAAATAAACCACGAATTGAACTGTTCACATACGTACATTTGTAATGTAAGTGGTTCATGGAATCGATGAATTATGGAATACAGTAAAACAATTTTACCGCATACAACGAATTCTTACATGCACTTGATATTTTTGTACTTCATTAACTTGTCTAAGACGATTTTCTTGCGCATTCCCCTGAATTATTTGTTATTCTTGTCATGTGAGAGTGTGACACTTGCGCTACACTTTCAGGTTTTCATTTTAAACTTCAAATAAAGGTACTTACCTAAATAAAATTAGCAATAAAATTAGTTACTTATTAGAAAATTGAAAATTCTTTAATTCTTTTGAACCGCAGCGCAAATAATTATAATATAAAAAGGTTGAGGATGCGAACCTTCAAGCATAGGTTCTTATAAGAAATTTTAAAAATTTGTTATTGAACATTTAAAATTGCATCTTTAAAAATAATCGTAAGACGATTTTCTTGCGCATTCCCCTGAATTATTTGTTATTCTTGTCATGTGAGAGTGTGACACTTGCGCTACATTTTCAGGTTTTCATTTTAAACTTCAAATAAAGGTACTTACCTAAATAAAATTAGCAATAAAATTAGTTACTTATTAGAAAATTGAAAATTCTTTAATTCTTTGAACCGCAGTGCAAATAAATATAATATAAAAAGGTTGAGGATGCGAACCTTCAAGCATAGGTTCTTATAAGAAATTTTAAAAATTTGTTATTGAACATTTAAAATTGCATCTTTAAAAATAATCGTCTTAGGTACAATGTACCAAACTGCTGGCTGCTTATAATATTATAATATTCAAATTACATGTTTCGTTATTCGCTATACATATGTTCATGTCGTCGAATCTCCTCGTCCCAACTTTACCATGATTGGAATATTATTAAAATAAGTCCCTTTTATAGTAGATTTTTACGTTATAAAAATTTAATTTCCATGTAATAATATTGTAAAGCTTACTTTACCAACATTCCTTGTTTATTTTTAGTTTTCATACCAATTTTTGCATACCTTCCGACGAAAACATGATTTGAATGTTCGATGAGCAGCTATTCCTAGACTTGGTCCTTGAATGGCAATATAAATTTTTTACCGTAATTTATATTATTATAACATTATAAGTTTATTTTTTTTTCTGTATATTATGTTCAGGAGATTAATCGCGTTCTGTACTTCTCAATTTTTGACTTTTCTTACTGATTATAAAGCTTTAGTTTTGCGCGAACTGAAACAAAACATCTAAACTTTCATAACTTAGCTGATGATGTTAATAATATACATTACAAATGGAATTAACTATAAGGGGATATTCGATAAAATTTTTATGTAAAAAAATTAATGAGTATAGAGACAGGCTGTGAATAAAAAAAACGAATAAGTACTCAAATTTTTGATTATGTGAAACTAATTTTATTCTGCAAAAATCCCCTTTTAAAAAATGAATATTTAAAAATTCTCGAAAACGAAAATAGGGTACCAAAATAATAAATATTGTATATGTTGAATATGTTATGAAATCCTCGTTGGGACGCACTGATGGATTGATTGAAATCAATCACTGAATTTATGTAAAAGCAAGCATTTTTCATGTTCATGTTCATGTTCAATTAAAATATTTATACTTTTTACTTTTATTTCGTCACACAATATAATAATTATATTATAAATAATTTAATATAGTGCTTACGAATTGTAAATTAAACTCCAACATGTTGCTTTGATGTTTGATTGAAACTAAGTAAGATTAAAAAATCTAATGTTGCCAACTTCGGTATGTGCGCCTGCTGTTTGTGCGTATTTGTTGCTCCTGCTGTTTGTTTGCAGATATTTGTCTATTTTCAATAGTGGACGTAGAAAAAACAATTTCTAAAACATATGTTACTGATGTCAGTCGAGGTACCAAAATAATAAATATTGTACTACTAACTAAACTTCTAACTAAAAAAGTTGAATGTGTTATGAAATCCTCGTTGGGACGCACTGATGGATTCATCGAAATCAATCACTGAATTTATGTAAAAGCAAGCATTGTTCATGATTTAATCAATAAATTAAAATATTTATACTTTTTTACTTTTATTTCGTCACACAATATAATAATTCTATTATAAATAATTTAATATAGTGCTTACGAATTTTATTTTAAACTCCAACATGTTGCTTTGATGTTTGATTGAAACTAAGTAAGATTAAAAAATCTAATGTTGCCAACTTCGGTATGTGCGCCTGCTGTTTGTGCGTATTTGTTGCGCCTGCTCTTTGTGCGCAGATATTTGTCTATTTTCCATAGTGGACGTAGAAAAAACAATTTCTAAAACATATGTCACTGATGTCAGTCAGGGTACCAAAATAATAAATATTGTACTACTATAACTAAACTTCTAACTAAAAAAGTTGTATATGTTATGAAATCCTCGTTGGGACGCACTGATGGATTAATCGACATCAATCACTGAATTTATGTAAAAGCAAGCATTTTTCATGATTTAATCAATAAATTAAAATAGTTCCTTGAACTTGTTATAATATTCGTAATTTTAAAAACAGAAGCTATACATTTTTAGAGTAGAATAAAATGCTATATCAACGCGAGATTTGAGAATATAAGCAGCCCAAATTCATAAAAACAATACCAAATTTATTCAGTAGATAATTACAGTACTCAGGCCAATAAAATTATAATATATTTGACGATTCTTTTACTTTGGGTGTTTAGAAAAATTCAAATTCTATAAAAAAATTCCAAATTTTATAAGTACTTAGTTACCTGAATTATTAATTTTATTTACACAATGTCAAAAATCTAAAGCTATGTAGCGGTATAGAAAGGTTTTGATGTAATTATGATATCCTCAATTCTGTAACTGTAGCATCCAGTATAATATTCATATATGTATCTGCCCATACTGTTGTTTTGCTCTTTTCGTTTTCGAAAAATTCTGCCCGGCAGCCGCATAAGAAAGATGCAGTGGACGCACAAAGTGAAGCGATGCAACATAAAAATTCCCCGTCGGCAAAGCCGCACAAAACATTCAAAAACCAACCCATTTGACGTATGTATATCCAGGATCCACCTTACAATACAAATTCTATTCATATTTTGATATTTCGTGTAAGCTTAAAAGCTCGTTCTTCGTCTTAACATTCGACTGGATTTGTGGTATTCGTGGTGAAACCCAACGTTTTCGATCCTCCTTTTATGCATTTACGTGCATCACGTCATATTCATATTTATTCGATATTCGTGTGTGAGTTTATAAATATTTTCGTTCGTTTTATGAAGCGTTTGCTTTGATGTATGTATAACGATACAGAATCTCTGCTTGTTTCAAGTACCATCATGCTATACTGAATATGAATATCATCAATACATCTACATCTACCTCGTGAGAGTAAGATGCATATGAATAAGTTTCAGTTGCTTGGTTGCTTCTTGTTCTTGTTTGTTGCTCGTTGTTCATTTAGCTTTGCTACATCTTTGCGCCTGACTCTGCTGTTCTGTTCCATGCATCGTCCTCAGTCGCTCCGTTCATCTTTAACGTTCATCTTAATCATTGTAATTTTAAATATATAATTATAAGTCTCCCTCGAGTTTCTTTATATTATACATGCTACTGTTTCTCAGGCATAGGCTTCTTCAGGTTCAGTGTTTGTTGTTTTCTCTTATTCAAAAGTTCATTCCTTCCTTCGTTCGTTTGACTGTTCTTTTAGTTCATTTATATTATTTGCTGATATTGCAGATAAACCTTGTTGTAAGTTCAACTTTTTCACGAATCGAAAAGTATATGAATACTGAGAATATACTGAGACTTGTTTGTTTTCTGCAACGAAAGGAAATGCAATAAATATTTTTTGCAAATAAAATAAAAGACCCCAAAACACAAAGCACGGGAAATTAAAAATATACCTGCTCGACCAATGTTCATGACAATGAATGTTGTTTTTCTTTTTCCTGATAATACGGAAAGCTATACAATAATTTTCACTAATATTACCAGAACTTTATAAGAATAATGAAGTGGTTTGCTAAATATGGTTGCGCATCTGATAGATTAATTGAAGAAAACTTGATAAACATGGAAGAAAGCATTTAATAAAAAAATAAAATTATAAAATCCGTTTTGGTTTCTCCTTTAAGAATATATCTTTCTACGGATAGACGCAATGTCTGATTAAGTTTGACAGACTGGTGGGTATCGTATACACAAACCAAAAGTTACGTCAAAACATCAAGTTTTTTTTCTATATCAATTTTATTACAAGCACGAACCAAAAGGTGAATTGTTTTTCTTTATTACTCATTCGCTTCAAGGTTTCAAACAACTTTGCTGATGCTTATTCATGTTGTAGTTTCCAATCAAAAAATATAATGCCTCTTGCACGTTAATTCCAAACTTACAAAGTCGTCAATTTCAAAATAGCATTCATTTCAATTTCAAAATACGACTATATATTTCATGATGCAGTGTTTTTCATGCATATTTAATTTATACATATACCTATAAACAGGCATAACAGTTTTAAATTACGTTTTTGATTGTTTCAAACCAACATCTGAACATCACAATACCGTTTAGTATCTATATATGATTATAAGAAGTGTCACAACCATATAAGGAAAGTATTAAAGCCTTTTTGTGACTTCCAACTTTTAACAGAAACTAGAACAACGGAACACTGAACCATTGAACCAACGCACTGAATATATTTTCTATTAGTATATAGGACGAAAATATACCTAGTAAATTAGAATTTCAATTGCCTGCAGTCATCGATTTCAGCTTTGCATTAAATATTAGTTACCTTATCTATATGTAGGTACTATTTATTTATACTGGCTTGAATTGTTATTCTTCGACTTGAGTCGCCGTAGCTCCGTAGTTCAATTGGTAAGACTGTTATAGTAAGGCCTAGCTAGAATACCGTGGGTGCTGGTTCAATCCCAACCGGAGAGTAACTTTTCTTAGCCAGTGCAACATATTAAGATACTTATCCACTAATGTGGATTTTCGAGGTTGACGACATATGTATTGACCTTTTGACAATTTTGACTTTCAAAAAAATCGTTTGTAAGCTTGCTGCTGACTATAATAAAGTTTATGACCAAATGTTTAAAATTAAAATCAGAATTGAACAGATATTTTATTCAATATTTTCGAGTAAATGAATGTAATATTTATTGCATCATGACATAATTTTGCCAATATGAATGAACCAGAATATCAATCATATTTGATTGGATCGAATAAGTTGCTTCAGCCGTGTTGTTTTTTTCTCGGTTCTAGTCTAGAGTATAATTAGTCAAACCCATAACCTTTTTGCTAAATATTTTCTCCATATTTATACCCTATATACCTGTTGGAATATTTTGAAATAAGAAACAGAAGAAAAAAATAATAAAAATCATAATAATTTTTCAATATATGAACGGTTTATATTAATTATTAATAAATATGCAAGCGGGAGTTGTACTTTTTCGTTTCAATATTTATAGCTACTTATAATAGTTTGGAATGACTCTAACTTCTCAATGCAGGGAATAGAGAATAAATAATTGACTCTCCTAATCCTAACATGTAAACACGAATGAAAATAGTTTAAATAACAAAGAAACTAAGTAAATACAGGAAAAAGAAAAAGAAGTACTGCATATATTTATATAAGAAATATATAACATTCTGAGCTATATTCGTCGAAAAATTAAAATTTCATAGTCCTTGATATTTAAATTTTTTAGTAGCCTTTCCTATTGCTGGACTTATAAAGCACAAAAATATGAATAAAGGAAATACATTTTTTTGAGCGGGTAAATTGGTTTATTTTGTAAATGAATACCGCAGGAATTATTTGCATGATAATTAGATGTGTCGAAATAACTGGGATTTTCTTTAATTAATTTATAAACATCGTGTCAGCGAATATAAAGCGTAAAACTATCTGTGTCCATGTAGCACAATTTCAAACTATCTCCTGGAATTTTTTTCGCAGAAAATCATAGTTGAATTGATACATTAAATATTTAGACGCATTTAAAATTGCATATGTTGTTTTATTATATTGTATACGCGTTTTATTTAACTGTTACAAAAACCTCTCAGCATGTTATCATTTATTAATTTTATATTGAATTATGAAATTGTGGATCTATCTAGGTATATACATTTTATATAAAAATATTATTTTATAAATAACTTAAACATTAGATGGATCAATGTAAATAAGTCAAGCTTTATCAAAATAATCTTGTTAATATTGTTAATTTTGATAATGTCGTTCCGCATACTCCACCACGAGCTCTAGCTACGCGATAAACTAATTCATCAACTTTATCATTAACGAAAAAGAAAAATTAATTCTTCCTCACGCGCCTTTACTTTGCTCTTGTTTTAATATCATTTAGTCCATTTTCATTTTGTATAATTTATGTTTTCATTACATCGTAAATTTATTATTATTTCAATTCATTTCAAGTTTGTCTTTTTGTCTTTTGTCACTTTTGCCCTTTGACTTTTGACACATTTTGATCTTCCTGTTAAAGTTAAATACTTAGATATAATAAATTACAGTTTATTTTATTTTTGTTGTCAAGTGCAGAGAAATTGATCCAGAAAGCAAAAATAGTAGTTTACCTAATAAGGTTGGAAAGTATTCAATTTCTCATACGAGGGCCATAAATTCAAGCACGAGATAAAGCGGCTTTTTATAAGGCCCACATTTAAAATATTTATAAAATGATTTTGATACAAAACTGCCACAGATATTAAAACAGAAAACTATAGAACTCAAACGTTCATTACAACATTGTTTTGGCTGAGTTACAATAGTTTTGACTTTTCTGCAAAAATTCTCACTTTTATTCACAGTTTTCTAGCTAACTAACCTAATATGGGGAAAGTGCTTCTTTTTCACTTTTCTTTTCAATTCACATCCTGCCCTAAACCCTTATCTGGTTCTTCGTTCTTGCTTGCAGGTTGCAGTTACATATTATTTTATAGTAGGTATACCTTTTATAGCAAGCATCTAAATCAGTGATTCTCAACCTTTTTTTCTAGCGGTACCCGTTTTGATAATTTAGAAATTTGGCGGGCACCCTTGGCAGACATCTTCTATGTATAGGTATAGAGTCTGAGCGGCAAATTTCAAGAATCTCGCGGCATCCTTCAAATATTCTCGTGGCACCCAGGTTGAGAATCACTGATCTAAATTCTAAACCTAATGAACGAACTTTTCGTTGGGTTGAAATTGTTTCATTGCGATTGAATTTGTGTGTAATGCGTGTGTTGTGTACATTGTAGCTTAGCTTGCTAGCATGTAGCATGCATGAGTAGGGCCTTTGTACCTTTACATACCTACTTAGATATATATGTATATATCCTGCGTGTCCGCCCATACCTTCGGCGATGTGTGGCAGACGGGACGGACCGGCCATCTTATCGCCTTACCCTTGGGCTAAAACAACCGGTCTTAACCCGTGCATAATCGAACAACACGCTGATGTTTGGTGCCCACATTATCCTTTTCTACACAACACATACATACTAACTACTAAACTACATTAGTACTTACTAAACATATGGACATATGGTTCTTAAAAAGGTAAACCATAAAACAACGGCTGCTGTTATACTTTTCTTTTGTTACATTACAACTGACTAGACTACAAACACAAAGTATTGATGCAAAAGTATGTAGATTAAAGAAGTAAAAGTATAAAAGTACAAGTAGTGTATACAGATTATTACCACCTACAAGTTACCAGGGGCGGACCGCTAGCTTTAGGGGCCCTGGCCTAACACTATTTGGAGGCCTACCCAATTGACCAAAGTCTGGAATACTTGGATGATGAAATGTGGCAATCAAGTGTCTCGCACTCTGTAGGAGCTGAAGACCGGCGTTAAACTCAATTTTGAACTTTTTGCGGTATATCTAAACCAAAGTCAAAATTATGATTGGACATGCCGACGGTGACGGTGAACAGTCAAACAGAACAATTAAATGAGAAAGTGAAGAGTTTCAGGAGCACGACAGCGGATGGGCCTTATTTGCCGTATCGCGTCTTGAATTGAACATTAATAAGTAATAGAGCGGAAACGTGCGACTGTATAAGTTCACGGTGGGTGCAAGTGAAGAGGCCCTGGGCTGCAACCCATAAAAACCATGCCTAAATCCGCCTCTGCAAGCTACATAGTTATAAAACTACTTTAAAAAATATTTTAAGCAAAATTACTTGTATTATGCTAGAAATAAATACACAAATAATGAATTGAACGGACATTTATAAATTTGTTTTGATAATACGAGTTTTCTTATAATATTTATGATTGCATTGTCTATCATACAAGGACAATATCGAATATTTTAGAGAAAAACAAGAACACCTCAGGATTTACCTTTTTAAGAGACAAGAGTTAAGGTGTTGGCGGTGCGGTGTTTGGTTTGGTTCTGTTTTGTTGATCATTCGTAACTCTTGAATTCATGTAGGTAAGTATGAAAAAGAATAAAAGAAAACTCGTAAATACAAATTGAAGCTGGCGGCAATATAAGTATATATAGACAGACTATAGAGGATAATATAGCTTCAATATAAAATAAAATACTTAAATGTTAAGAACTCGAATGCCGTCGCCGAGTGCGTGATAAATCATATTTGATTTATAAGTATAAATGCGCGCCCTGTTCATATTTTACTTTTTCATAAATTGTAAGTATACTTATACATTTTTTATTAAGTAAGTAAATGCTTATAAAACTGTAACTGAAGAGCTGAAGACATGAAGACAATGCTATTTAAAATGATTGTATTTTTTTTGCTAATATTTGCATTTATGAACTTTATGAACTCATAAACAATCCATACTTGATGTACTTACTTGTAGAATTATTTCATTTCCGTGAGCGAAATTAATATTTTTATTAATTTAATGCCTTTGATGTAATATTCAATTATGTTCTTACTTAATTACAGTAATTATTTTATTTTTGTTTACTTTATTCGCATGATACATTATACAGATAAACAATCATAACGCATTTAATTATAATATTAAGAAGAATGAAAAATGTACAACAACAAACTAACAAAAGATATCTACATGCTTAGTTGCAGTTCAACATGGTTTTTGGTCTGCAATAACGATAAACACAGAAACAAAGTATATTTTTTTATCACATGCAATAAGTTTGTAAATCTTATGCAATATATACAAGTTCATAGCAAAAAAATTGTTTTGATGAATATACCTAGTTATAGGTAAGTACATAGGCGTGCGCAGGAGATTTTATTAGGGTGTGCACAAACTCAAAATCTAACAGATATTCCGCCTCTACTGTTGCGCCATCTACAACATCCTAAGAGGGCAAAGTCAGCTGATTTGCCATGACGTGAAAAATAAAAAGGGTTAAGAGTTAAATCTTAAAATATTAGAGTGTGGCAGTGCACACCCGGCACACCCTGTGCGCACGCCTATGGGTAAGTATAATATACTTTTGATATATTTAGTATTATTGAAGTTGTAGATGTTGGTTATTCGCAGAAAAAAAATGTTATGGCACGCTGTTACTTGTTACTTCTACAAATTGTAAATACTCGTTGATGTTGTACCGACATCGACACGGTATGGGACGCCCGCGTCCTTGTCACTCATTATGAGGCACACCTTCAGCATATCGCAAACCGCACTAACGCTATGTAGCGAGTAACCGATAATTAATAATTAGCAACGTATTATTATATCACCCAGAACACATACGATATACCTACGACGGCCGACGTATCTTAAAGTGATATCTATACATATGTGATGCACATACTTAGTTATATTGTAATATAAACTTATACACTTCTTGTTTGACTTTTCTTGATTTTCAAGAGTTCTTGTCTTGATCATGACACAAATTCATTCATTGACGAGATCAAGACATTTTCGAGGCAAGACATTTATCATAATTCTAAAATTTCTTGGCTTGACAAGACAAGATTAGTCAATTCAAGACAAGACAAGAATTCTTGTCCGATGTTCTGTCCCTGTACCAGTTATATGTTAATTTTACCTTGGTTTTCAAACTTTTTGAAGTCGCGGAACACTAAACTCAAACATTTTTGCCCGCGCACCTAAATTTTATAATGATTTATGATCTATCTACGATCTATGCCAAATGATCCGATTCTCAGTTCAAATTTGATGGCGCGCAGACGGCTATACATCGTTAATTTCAAATTTTATACATAGTTCATTTTTTTCAAGAAAAACTTGAATCGGTCA
>JARJEB010024329.1:0-12344 GCA_030264535.1 Liometoxenus newtonarum
AGGGTGACCTAGATTCATTATTGCACTATTGAAAATATTGTTAGTGAAACTCTCCTTCTGAAAAATGGATAATGGGTTGCCTCAAAACAAATTTTCACGCCATATTGCGCCTCCATTCCAGTTCGTATACATTTCAATTTCATTATCCAAAATTTTGGACATTTTTCGGTTTTACGCTCTAGCCTCTAGCGTCTAAAGTCTAAAAAAAGCAACATTTTCAAAATATGAGGATTGAATGTTTGCATTTTTATTTTTGATTATTGATTAATAATGGCAAGCTGTCACTTTGACATTAATAAATAAATTCAAGAAATGTCAATGTCAAACGGCAAAGTAACAGTTTAATTAGTAAATCTCCAAAACGTCCAACTACAAATACAACATGTCATTGAACGATTGAACATATATATTTAAATATTAAATTACACAGTTAGATAATCGTATTAAACGCATCAAGGACGATGATGATGATTATGATAATGCATTATTTTTTGTGTATCTCTTCTCCAATATTACGTTAACACTTTATCGCATTGACAATTTCGTTAATTAAACATGTTTCATGTCCCTAATTCGTATGGTAAAAATATGACACACATGAGATATTATTAATTAAATCATTTCGATTGTAACTTCAGGTCTAGGTACGTTGGTACCATAGGCGTGCGTACAGGGTGTGCCGGGTGTGCACTGGCACACCCTCATATTTTAATATGTAACTCTGACATCTTTATTTTTGACACAATGGCAATCAGCTGACTTTGCCCTCTTAGGATGTTGTAGATGGCGCAACAGTAGAGGCGGCAAAAATTAATTTGAACCTAGTTCAGTTCAGTTGCATTTTAAGTTTGTGCACACTCTAATAAAATATCCTGCGCACGCCTATGGTTGGTAGGTACGCACCATTTGCGTCAAATCGCAAAAAAATGTACAAACATATTAAACGAATGAGCGCGCTCACATATACCTATATTTGCATAAAGTCTTTTTTTTATTTTATCACAACAAAGCTAAATTATACTGATTGTTACCCGAATACACATGAAATGATGTAATGGTTAATATATTTGTGAAATAAAAACCAATGAAAAGCAAAAAAAAGGAAAGGTGCTATTCGTTGGACAAAAATTTTATTTGACTGTGACACAACGACTTTAGGAGAAGCGACCATCTAAATAATTATTAGGAAAGTTGAGAACAATTTCTTGAACATATATTCCCAACTTTGGTAAAAATTTTGTTCTTTTCTTTGTGTTCTTTCTTTGTTTTCTTTGTGATCCTGAAAACGGTAAAAGATACAGGGTGGCTTAAATTAGGAAAAAAGTTGCACTATTTAGAGTATGTTTACATGCCGATCGCCGAAATTCATGATTGTTTATCGTTTTCGAATTTTTCCAAAAAATGCAATTTTTCGGATTTTTGATTATTCCAATTTTTGTATTAATTTTAAAAGATATTAAAAAACTAATGGCATCTTTTACCGTTTTCAAGATCCCCATGCTGCGCATTCTTATCTTGGACACCGTGTATTGTTCGAAGATAATCAAAGCTTTTTGAATAAAGAAATGATGATTAAACTAAACTTATTCAAAACAAAAACAATTAGCTGCGTTCGATTGTTCGATATAACTACTTCTGGAGTGGTCTGGAACTACACTAAATAGTTTAGAGTAGAATATAAGGAATTTCGAAAGCGGAAAGCAATAAGTATATCAGTTTCTATACTGTGTTCGCCGAACACATGCAGTAAGTTCATTGCTAGGAGACGCTTTGATTGCGCAGTACATTGTGCGCATCAACCAGTTTCACACGTTAAACATTAAAAACACGCGCGAGAATTCAAAAAGATGAAACGATGTCGTTCTTAATCAAAATCAAAGCACGAACTTCAAACTTGACATTGACCTGTGAGCCATACAAGCTGCGTGGATCAGACTTACCAATAGTAACGAATAAATTCATATTTTGGCGCGCATTTGTGGGAGGAGCTCATACTGAATGTGTTCGCCGAATGCACTATAAGCGAAAAAACTGGAAGTACCCTCTTTATAAGAATGAACAACAACGAAACTGGTTAATTAATATTATCCATCTTAGGTTGATTTGGAACATCAACGTGTTATTTGGCCAGAAGAGGCGCAAACATTGGCTCGTCAACTGAGGATACCGTACATTGAATGCAGTGCAAAGTCTCGAATTAATGTCGACAACGCATTCTATGAATTGATACGAGTTGTCCGCAAATTTCAATTCAATGATCGTCCACCCATCAAACAATCGAGCAGCAAAAACAAGAAAAAAAAGTGTTGTTTAATATAAAAAAAACGGGCGGCAGTACAACAAAGCACATTTTCTTTCACGTTTAACCTTCACTTATTTTCTTATTTATAATACGCTACAATGAAGCTTTAAGTGTAATCTCCTGTATCGAATACTGACTGCAAACATTATTTAATACGTTTTTACATCACAATTTTGTAAATGCCAAAACTGCACTTAAAATGCTTAAATAAGCACAAGTAATAATCAGAAATGGAAAATAAATTCTAAACTACTCGGAGTAACTCAAAACTACTACCGAATAGTTGAGTGAGTTAGTTTATCGAAAGCACGCACAGGACGAAACTAACGCAAAGATTTAAATGTCATTTTAATTGTAAATATTAATTGGTTGTTGGTACAAAACAAAGATATTTAACAAAATCAATAGAAAATTTTGTTTTATCTTCACATGTTTTGTTTTGATGAAAAACATCCAGTCTACTTATTAGAGTGTTGTGCATAACACCAATATAGTAATAATTTTTATTTTTATATAAATTAATATCTACTATGATACTACCACATTTACTAAAAAATTAATTAAGGCAAAAACTATTTTTCTACAATGACGAGTTGACCTTATCACTCGAGAGTTTTAAGATTCTAAGATGAACTAATTTTATAAAAGAGCAAGAAATGGTTTTGTGATTTTTCTATAATCACTGCCACATTAACTAAGGCTAAATAAATAATAATAAATAATGACTGCGAAACCAACGACTTCAGGTCAAATATTTGCAGACGACGAAAAGTGTCGTCGTTTTTTAATTAATATAATTAACAAAATATGAAAAATAACATACATATGCTATATATTATTGTTGTCAATTACTAATCTATTAGGGAATAATTGTTATTAAGCATCCGAACGCGTCGGTATATCGGAGGAACATTGATTGAATTAAGTACGAACGTTTAATTTTATAAAAATATATATATATATGAAGTTGAAGCGCAGCTATTAAGTCTTCCTTGCAGAAATTAAATGTAACTGCATTCATCACTTTTTTGTTGGATGAAATTGTTTTGCCGTCTATTATTAATTGAAAGCTAATGATCATTTAACTATTTTATTGTTTTATTGTCTTCACTGAATAATTGAATTAATATGAACATAATACGTTGATAACAATTGAATTCGAAGCAAATAAAACAAATAATTGTGTCATAACATAACTATCTATATATTGTGTGTCTGTTTGTTATTTACCACACCCAAATTAATAATAAAACTAATCAATTTATAGTGGAAATATTCAGAGTTGAGATGCCAAATTTGGAATTTTCTCAGATTAAGAAAATGATTAGATCGCGTAACCGCGATATGTTGCTGTCCAACATACACAAACCGGTCTGTCTCCAGATTCTTTTCGGACATGATCGGTCTGTAAGTGCCATGCTACACCGAATCTCCACGAATACCATCAGATTCTTCAAATCGAACGAACCAATCCGTCAATGGTAATTGTTGTCAGCATATGGGATAGAGAGAGAGAGAGAGAGAAAGAGCACGCGGCTAAGTGAGATGTTGTAAACTTAACTTTTCAATGTGGCTAAGGACGGTTTATGATTGATAATATTGATATAATACAAGATTTTAATTTATGAAATAAACCATAAGATTTAAATATGAAGGATGGTTTATGATTAACATATTTAGAAGTTCCCCAACTCTCAAAAGCTTACTGAATATTTCCTATTCCTAGCCAATGAGGTTGCAGATGAGCACATCGTGCCTTCGTGCATGCGCGGTGGTCGAAATTTATTCAAACTGAACTGATCTGAGACAACGCCTGTTCAGTCCGGAACTGACGGACTGTTCAGTTATTAATAGGTATAGTTTTTCAATTCTCATCCGGCCGCCTGAACAGTCCAAAAATCCTCTCAGTTTCTTTACCACACAAGCTCCGGAAATCCGGAAGGCAAGGACTGAACAGTTTTCCCTCAGAGGCCTTTAGCCATAATGTTGAACAAGGACGCATGTCAAAAGTCAAAAAATAACGGCAATTCTCACTCATTTATTATTTCCGTGACCATTACATACATAAGTTGTTGAACACGTCAACCTCGTTGACTAGGAATAGGAAATATAAAATATTCCAAGCACTTATGTTAAGGGATTAATTCAGCAATCATAAACCGTAACATGGCAATTCACATACTTGAACTATTTATGTTATATCTTATGTTAATATTATAGTCATAAACGCCGATTGGCGAGCAGAACACTATTCTCCAATTCTCACAGAATAATGTTGTTCTCGGGCGCGGCCCTGTATTGACTCGAAAGCCAATCGTTTAGTTTCCGTAAACCCCTTATGTCAATCATAAACCGTCCTTAATACCGCCAAATTTAAATGAATGCAATTCCCCGTCGAAACTGCTTAACTTTGTGCGACATTTTTGACGAGTTCATGAAAATGCTCTCGACGCTTGGGAATTCTATGCTCCCATCGTTTTCGAGCACAAAGTACCTTTTAAGTTGTGTTGAATTACCTTTGCCACTTTTATCTCTAAATTTATAGAGGAAACCCTCGAGAAAAACTTAGCTTACCGCAAAACGTCTAATTTTATTTACTTATTCTTATTTTTATTTATAATCCAACGTAATAATAATCATAATCCTTATAAAAAAAATGTTTTTCTGTTTGTAGTTCCTATCAAAAACATTTATAATTGGGCTTGCAACTTACTTTTTGTTTGCCGTAACACAATAGGAGAAAGTGCTTCCACTAAAATATCTAAATAATGATTAAATGCTTCCTATCTCTAAGGAGTTAAAACATAATATAGGTATGTATTTACAATACAATTCGTTAAATATTCACCATCAATTTAGTCTTGGTCTGGATTAGGACTCGTCGGAGAGTAGCTCGGACTTGATGGTGAATACCTTGGCGGTTGAGGGGAATAGGCTGGACTAGCCGGTGAATAACTAGGACTCATTGGCGTGTACGTTGGAGACGTGGGTGAATATTTGGTGCTGTGTGGAGAATATTGCGGAGAAGTAGGTGAATAGTTTGGACTACTTGGCGAGTAGTTTGGTGATGATGGTGAATAGCGAGAACTCGCTGAGGGGGTGTGTTGTGGGGATGAAGGTGAATAGTTGGGAGATGTTGGGGAGTACCCAGGTGATGTTGGCGAATATTGCGGACTGCCGCCAACAAAGCTCGGAGATGTTGGGGAATAGCTTGGTGATGTCGGGGAATATTTAGGCGACGATGGGGAATAACTTGGGGATGTAGGTGAATATTGGGGTGATGATGGGTAGCAGCTCGGCGATGTTGGTGAATAACTCGGCGAAGCTGGGGTGTATCGTGGGGACGAAGGAGAATAATTTGGTGACGTTGGTGAATAGCTTGGGGATGTGGGTGAGTAGCCAGGGCTCGTGGGGGAGTAATTCGGTGATGTTGGTGAATAACTTGGACTGGTTGGTGAATATCCTGGGCTTGTAGGTGAATAACCCGGAGAAGTTGGAGAATAACTTGGCGAAGTTGGTGAGTAACCTGGACTCGATGGGGAATATCCTGGTGAAGTTGGTGAGTAATTTGGTGAAGTTGGTGAGTAACTCGGGCTCGTTGGAGAATATCCAGGGCTTGTAGGGGAATATCCTGGACTGGTTGGTGAGTAACTCGGAGATGTTGGCGAATATCCAGGACTTGTGGGTGAATAACTGGGACTTGTTGGGCTGTAGTTAGGCGAAGAAGGTGAATAACCAGGACTGCTTGGTGAGTAACCAGGTGACACCGGTGTCAGTGAAGGCGAATTTGGTTGGTATGATGGAGATGCTGGGCTGTATGACGGTGAAGCTCCTCGCGGTGATGCCATCATCGGTGACATGGCAGGAGACTGCGGGGTGGGTGACCACCCATAATCTGGTGACATGCCAGACGCATCGGAAGCAGCAGATGGCGAGAATGAAGGGCCACCGGGTGTCATACCACTGCCCAAATAATCTGAGAAAGCAAATTATCAAAAACAATGCATGATTATTATGCAAACACTTACTTTGTGGAGACCACACGCTTCCGGCTGTAAATGGAGTAGCGCCTTGGGTCCACGGTGTCATTGAGCTTCCTGGACTCATACTAGGTGTAGCAGCGGAGCCGAAGAACATGCCACTATTCATTAGATCCCCAGCAGACGTTTGTGGAATAGCGATACCCATTTTACATTTATCAGCGTCGAGTAACAAGTCGAAACAACCAGTACCCATGCGTGGCAATTGACCCATAATAATATTCTCAGAAACGCCACGCATAGGATCCACTTCAGCATGTGACGCAGCATCCATAAGCACGTCAACAGTTTCTTCGAAAGAGCATCTCATCAATGCACCAGTATCTTGCCGATTGATGCCATGACGAGTAATAGCCATCAAGTGACCTTTGGCAGTCATTACGTCACAAAGTAATGCAAGATGCCGATAGTTTACGTACAGGCCGTAGAATTGCAACACCGCATTCATTTCCTTTTCAACAGACTTACGAACTGCTTCAATGCCCAACACCGAAAAAATTTCGCAAATATCGTTCGAGAATGTCCTAACAGGATCAACATCACGTTCAGACAGTACTTTCATCATACTAGTACCGTCAGTCTCCAGTAACCATTCGGCGATTGCTTTGAACTCGCCGGTCTCGGTGATGACGATGCGTTTCTTGGCATCAGTTTGTGGCAAGTGCATATACACTTTGCTAATTGCTTCGATGCCCTGTAAAGTCATATCAGACAACATGTTGGCTTCAATGCAACGTAGAAACATGTCGTCTTCCATTTTGTCGATTTCTTCATCGGCACCTTCACCGAATTTCCCATCATCACTGTTCATAATTCGAATACGCAATACAAGCTTTTCTGCATTATCGTCGTTGAAAATACAATTGAGATCATCACCGAAGCCCAAGTTGATTTTTTCTGCGATTTGTTCCATTGTTAACTTCTTATCAGTCATACGTTTGCGATCTAATTCAATGCGAAGCAACCAGGGAGATATTCGTGTTGGGTCAAAGTCCGGCATTTCGTAGTACACATTGACGAATTCTTGATCTTCAGGAATAACAGTATTTTGTGGATCCGGATCGTAATAAATTGCTGTATTTGCTGTTACCTAATAGTGGAACGAAAAATTATTCAATTTAGACTTTGCAATGTTTACAATTAAGTAATCAAAGCATAAACATTATTAGGTAACCGTAACAAGAAATGCCCTCCAACAAATTCACCGCTACAATAGCATCGCGTTTTCAACTTTGGTCATTTTTATCAGTGATGGCAAGCCGGTTTGCACTGCTGCAAATAAACACGGTTTGCACCGGATGCAATCAAATGTTTGCACCCTAAGTGTGCAACCAGATTCCCGCTATATCCTTAAAATTATTTGAATCTTATTGGCGAAAAACACGCCATCCAACGCTTGCACCCGGTGCATTGCTTCCGATATGCCACTAGCGGCGTACAGCTACTCAAGCAGAATTGGAGTAGAGTTGGGTTTTTATACGTACAAAAAGAGAGCTCCATTCCTCTTTTTGGAATAGCCGAACGACTAAAGAGCGTTTAGAGTGAAAAGTGTCAATAGAGTTGATTAGCCAGACGCAGCTACTATAAACTATTCAGAGTAGTTCCGACCTGATCAAAGTACTTCAGAACGAGTAGATAGTAGTGACATACCGAACGCATAAAATGGGTGCATTCAATGATTGCACCCGGTGCTTTGGTTGCATTAACGTTTGCACCCGGTCCAAATGCCATCACTGTTTTTTTTTATGAAATCAATTATAAAATCCCTTTGACCAGTGCAAATAGTAAAGTTAAAGATTCTTTTGTAAAACAAGTTCCTACCTTTCTCAGTGTTGTATGTTCCAGCCGGCAAAGGACATTCTTTGCTTTCTCTGCATCACGTGCAGCAGCTCCAGTTAAAAATACAGTCAATGAAGGAGCCTTTGGTTTCTTTGATATATTGATGATTTCCTTAAGTCTGGGTACACCCAATGTTACGTTTTTCGAAGACACACCAGCAAAATGGAAAGTGTTCAATGTCATCTGAGTAGCAGGTTCACCCAAAGATTGTGCGGCTAGTGCGCCGACCATTTCACCAGGATTAGCTTGAGCTTGTTGGAAACGTGTTTCAATTTCACCAATTAACCATTCGAAGGCCTCCGTACTAAGGCGATATTCTTCTGAAACGTATTTTGTGCACAACGTTGAACGCACAAGGCACTGGAAGAGAAGTGTAGCATTTTCGTTGGCTTGGACTGACAGTCTATCAACACCAGCTACAATAACGCAACGTTGTAGTAGTTCTCGTACACCTTGAATTACCCTCAACGGCGACAAGTCGGTTGGGGCGCGTTTGTTGATATGGAAAATCTTTTGTACGTTCCAAATCATACGCTGTAAGTTGCATGGCAATACAACTTTGGATTCGCCACTAGGAAAGATTTGACGAAGAGCTTCGCGATCTTTTTGCAATTGTTCCCATTCCAATTCCAATTCAGAAATGACATCACCAGAACCCATCATTTGTTTAATGACATCTTCATTGAAGACGCGTCTTAGATATTTCTCATTGCTGGCATCAAATCGATACTTTTTCTCAAATGCCTTATTGCTCAACTTAACGGTTGGCAAAGATTGAAATTCTACCATTTCACCGCAAAGTCCGTCCTCGCCGTAACGCAACTGAATCAGTTGTCCCACAGAATTGCGTACTGTGCCGTCATAGTGCACCATTACCGACTCCATAGCTTTTATCAAACGACGTTGGATGTAACCAGTTTCGGCAGTCTTCACAGCAGTATCGATGAGACCCTCGCGACCACCCATCGCGTGGAAGTAGAATTCAGATGGAGTCAGCCCGGCCAAATAAGAATTTTCGACGAAACCACGCGATTCAGGACCGTAATCGTCCTTGATGAAATGTGGGAGTGTACGTTTGCGGAAACCGAAAGGAATACGTTTGCCTTCAACGTTCTGTTGCCCTACGCAAGCAATAACCTGGGAAATATTAATATTGGAACCTTTGGAACCCGAAACGACCATAGCCTTGAGATTATTATATTCCGTCAAGGACTTTTTAGCGGAGCCGCCAGTTTTGTCACGAGCATCGTTCAATATTCGGTTGACTTGATTTTCGAAAGTCTGTCGCAATGTGTTACCTGGTGTAGGTTCAAGTTCCATGTTGTGAGCTTTTTGAATAACTTCTATTACATCTTCCTTGGCTTTCTTGATAGCTTTCTGAATCTCAATATAGGTCTGAGGATCAGCAATAGTGTCACCGATACCAATGCTGTGACCTTCCAGCAACAACCAATTGTTGACAACTGTTTGAATATTACCATAAAATCTACCACAAACTTCGTGTCCCAATTCCAACATACAAATATGCAGGAGAGAACCAGCTGACGTACCCAGAGTCTTTTTGCATAAGATCCCCATGACCAACTCTCCGTGTTCTACCATTACTTTGGTATCTCCAGGTGATATCCACTTGTACGGGCCGTCGTCCTCCTCATCAGGATGTGTCGAATGCGTACGAATCATATTCACATTGCCGGGAATAATCAACGAAAAGATTTGCTTACCAGTCCATAAAGGTTTCGGCTTCAGGATAGCCGGTCGTGGCATTTTACCATCCCAAATGGGCAAGAACATAAGAATATTCATCATTTGTTCTTTCGTAATGAAAACATCACGTTTCGTCATTTTTCTAATGGCTGTCAGGGTGTCCTGTACAATACCCATGACGGGTTTATTTGCTTGAGGTGTAATAATCTACAACAAACAGCAGACAATTAGGTAAGATCATTACAATGATTTGCTCATATATATTTACCTGTCTGGGAGTAATGTGTAAATTTTCCACTTCGGCCCTTGTTTCCATACTTTGTGGAACGTGCAAATTCATTTCATCGCCATCGAAATCAGCGTTGTATGGAGATGTACAACTGAGGTTCATGCGAAAGGTAGACCATGGAAGTACTTTGACTCTGTGACCCATCATACTCATTTTGTGTAGTGTCGGCTGACGATTGAAAATTACAAGATCACCGTCGCGAATGTGCCGCTCTACTTTGTAACCGCATTGGAGGTGAAGATCTGATGGTTTGGGATGGAAACGCAGGTCAATACGCTCACCGTTGTCACGAACAATGTATTTTGCTCCTGGATATTGGGAATTACCTCGTTGTACTAGTTCCAACATCCTGCGAAAAGAAAATATATTTTAGTTGAGAAAAGAACACATTTTTGAGAATGGCTTCTTATTTACTTACTTGTCAAAATTAAAAGGAGTAACAATTTCAGGAAAAGTCAAATTCTGAGCAATCGATCTTGGAACTCCGACTTGATCAATCCGTAAATTGGGATCAGGAGTAATTACAGTACGAGCGGAAAAGTCAACACGTTTACCCATTAGATTACCACGAATTCTTCCTTCCTTTCCCTTCAAACGTGCCTTGAGAGCCTTCAGTGGTTTTCCCGATTTTTGCATGGCTCGAGGCATTCCAGGCATATCGTTGTCAACCAATGTGGCTACATGAAACTGAAGCATTTTGATATTTTCGCTGATAACATGTGCGGCAGCACCGGCCGCTTCATTCCGTTGAAGTTCGTTGTTTGCTTTTATAATATCAGCGAGTTTATGCGTCAAATCGTCCTGATTTTTCGCCGATCCGTACATGACGACAGCAGGGCGTACAGGCAACGGTGGGACAGGCAGACAAGTGACTATCATCCAATCCGGGCGTGCAAACTTAGGATCCATACCCAAAATAAAGCATTCTTCATCTGTGATATGTTTTAATATTTCCCATACGCGTTCAGCTGATAGGGCCATTTTCTTTTCTTGTGAATCTTCATTCACATGCTTCCATTCGGCTGTTAGATCTAGACCAGAGCGTCGAATGCTTGGTTGATATCTTCCGCAACCACCATGGCCGGCCTTTTTACCTTGTTGATTCGCGTCTTCTCCATCCTTTCCTACATCCATTTCATCACCACCTTCACAAATATTTTTGCCTTTGCATAAATCATAGACAAACGCTAATCGTTTTCGCGGTTGTCCCTTCGTCTTTATTATAACTTCCTTAATTTTAGGATTATTTGGACTAACAAGCAGTTTACTGCAATAGAAGCAGACGCATCGTAATATTTTAATTGTTTTCGTTACGAATCCCACATGAAATACGGGTTTTGATAAGTCAATGTGTCCAAAGTGGCCAGGACATTCGGTCATATTGCCTGCACATGTTAAGCATCTTGAATTTCTGTCTATGACTCCTTGTCGAGGATCCATCAATCCTCCCAATTTGGGGCGGCCAGCTTCCATAGTCTCCGGGAAACGTAGCCCGCCTTCCGTAACCGACATACGTCGCTACAAACATAATACAATGCGTGTTTATACCTATGTTGCAACTTTATGCAAGGTTCATTATTGTTTGGTTGCGTTTGTAAACACATAGAGGCAATGGCGCCACAATGTTGATGGCATTTTAAGGAATTTAAAAGGTATTATCGATAAAAATTTCATGTGCATACATGAAATAAAGTATAGCGAATTATTTACTTACAATTTCATCTGGACTGAGAATGCCGAACTGTACTCTTTTAACTGTTCGAAGCGGAGCTTTACTATCGAGTGTCGCCATTTTGCAGCTGACCACACGAAACTGACGAAACGACGAGTCGAAGTAGAATACGAAACACGAACTTGACTAGCGGCAAAATAATCCTGACCAATCACAAAAGCGTTCAGGAACGTGATCATTAAGTTGCCTACCTTTGCAGTGAACCAGAAGGGCGAACCGGTATGGTAATACTATGTGTAAGTGCGACGCACTGAAACGTTTAGATGAAAATCCAAGTGATGAAAAGAAAATAGATAAATCCAAGCCATACCTTTTGAATATTTTTACTTTCCGGCCACATACCGAAGGTATGTAGGTATAGGAAAGTAAGGTGATCATGAAAAAAATTAAAGTCTTATTTTTCCTTGATTCGTGGAGATCCGTTGACCCCAGGTC
>JARJEB010024332.1:0-28777 GCA_030264535.1 Liometoxenus newtonarum
ATGTTCTAGTCTATGATCTGTGATCATGGATCAATCAGTAGCAATGAGCAAACATAAGGCACAATTTTTATCAAATTATCGGTTAATTTGCACACTTTGTTGTTTTAGTCTATTGCAATGCCGCAATATTGCATATTTGTTTAGCGCAAACGATAATTTTAGTTCATACTCAACCTACTGTGAGCGCTACGAACGCTGAAAGCGCGGGATTTCCAGTTATTTTTCATCCCACAATTAGGAACGCAGCAAATGAACATTTTGCAAATACGCAGAATTAAATAAAAACACAGAAAAAAAAACACTTTCTGAACGTAAACGATAAACGAAACACAAGCGCGCATTAGCATCAGCGCCAATGTAATCTTTAGTCGGTACTATTTTTCGTGACGAACCAGCTACATAAGAATTTGTGCCCCCCATGGTGATAACTGATAACGATTGAATATCTCCTTCAATATCTCATCTGTTAAATGTCAGGTATATTTCCATGCTGCTCCGCAATAACCTTTGACATAATTTGGTATAAATTTAGAATTCTGCCGGAATAAGTACCTATACCACTGATAAAATTAGTACTTGAAATTGCAATCATGTTATAAATATAAATAATCAGAAGTACGTGATGCAAAGTTTATTTTAAAACCACTTCAGTTGAATTGTCAAAAATTCAAGTAAACATTCTATAGTTTAATCTAATCAAGGTTTATAATCATTTGTCAATTTCCTGAGAACGTAATCCATTGCATTTGGGTTATCTGCTGGCACCATGTGACCCGCTCTATCAATCCAATACATTGCAAACGTATCAAATTCTTTCTTATATCCTTCAATAATACCATCAACAACCACTGCCCGACGAGAAGCATTAACGTAGCCTTCCTTTCCACTCCATTGCAAACGGTCAACCCAAGCAACCGTTCCAGGTGTGTCAACAATCAAATCAAGTTGACCATTGAGCACGACACATTTTACGCTGGTACTATTCAAAAGCTCTTCAACTATAAGTAAAAAAAATATCGATGACTAGATATAAATTCAAGGATTGTTAAGATTAACATTTTACCAATTCCGGTTGCTGGTTTCATGAAGTCGGTTCGCAGTTTGCTGAAAACCTTTGAACCCTGGCTGTCCCATACATGACTGACACCCAGAACTTCGGCAACATCCGGCATGATACGATCAATTTTGCTGGCATCATCTTCGCGGACATTTGGTTTAATTAGGCGATGGTAGAAGGGCTTCCTCTTGTAATTGAGGTACGAAATGGGCTTCAAAATGTTGTAAAAGTCAACAGAGTCGGTTTCAGACATGATCACACCTTCCGTTTTCCCCCATTGAGTAGTGGCTTCAGCAAACTTACCTTCATCCAACAAAGTTTTGGTTTTCTGTGCAGCTTTGTCAATAGCATTATGTCCCGCAACATCCACAACTCCCTATACATGAAATCGAGAAATAATTAATGTTGATTATAGGTATAGAGGTATTAACGAGGTCGAGGGAATAAAATACATACAAAATGAAGTAGGTATGGAGCCCATGTCAAGACGGAGTCAATTGGCGACAACCACCCATCACCCATGATGATTCCTTGTAAATTCGACTCAATCGACGTATTCTTGACCGCTTCATCCAACAACAGAGCAAATTCCGCAGTCATTTTCCCGCCGTAACTCTCAGATGCGATGTACAAAGGAACCGATTTGAATTCAGGTAGTTTATCGTAGAATCCACGCATCATTTCGACCAAGTCCAAGGCAATTTGGCGATTGTCCCTTGTATATTTACTGCTATCAGTTACATAACTGAAACCTGTTCCCACTGGATTATCAATAAACAACACATTGGCATTCTTGACCCATGTGAAGTTGCGCGGATTCAAATCTGTGTCGAGAGGACCTAATTCAGCAAAATTGCCATAAGCAGTTGAGGACGCTCCAGGACCTCCTTGCAACCAGATAATTAATGGACGCTCAGTGTGAGTGGATACATCAGCCGTAGTGTAGTACAGCCACCAGAACATAAAAGCACCATCACGAACTTCTACATAATCCCATTCCTGTTCTCCTGGACCGAAGCCAATTTTGCCTAAAAACACAACGAAATAAATTAAAAAAGAGCACGAAATTGTACTCACCGCAAGATGAGGATAGAAGGCTGCACAAAAAGAACAAAACTAATTTCATTTTTTTTTTTTTTAAGTTGTAAGTTGTTTCGTAGCTGTAGCTCAAAGTGAACTCAATATTTGGAGTGACGGCGTTCCGAACACAATAAGTACTAAACGAGTAACTTTTTTTTTGTAACAATTATTGTTAGATTGAATTGTTGGTAAACTGTGTCTATTGTTTTAATCCACTACCGAAACCGCACTTTATAGTAATTGTCACAGTTCGGTGGCAAGTGATTATTTAAAACCCACTTGAAAAATACCAGTTTTATCACGGTTTTAAAATATTTTGTAGATATATACCCTATATTTGTAATGAGTGTGTAAGTATGTAGATAACTATTAAACCGACTGTTTCAACCAGTATAAAAAATTTCCTAAAAATTTTAATTAGAGTAATCTTATCATTCTTATTTTAAACATTTAAATATTTATTGTTTTTTACTTATCAAATATTATTGACTATATGCTGGGTACTAATACTAATAAATGGATCACGTGACAGTGTCTTTAGTATTTTGGGTCAATAAAATTTAGAAATATGCTAATCCAATACACGGGCTAGAAATATAAATCAACAAAATTCAAAATTTTATGAATGTATAAATCATAATTGAAAACTCATTTGTTAGTTAAAAAAATACAAGGAACTTTACCTGACTTCTTAAATCATTGATGATTCTATTTTGAAGGCGTTGAGGATGATTGCATAGGAGAAATAATTAAAAGCAGATGTTCCTTTCTTCTTTCATTGTTCTCATCTATGGCTTTCGTTGTATAATTTGGCTGATTAAAATAATTATGATTTTCCTTGCCTGCACGATTGGAGACGCACCCCAATAATCTGATTCTTTTTCCTTGCATCCTTAAAGTTTTATTAAAAAAAGGGGAGCTGTTTAGGTAGGTGTTCTCAAACAAAAAAAAAGAACTATATTTTTGTGAGTATTTTTAGGCGTCTATACAATCGACTAATAATATGTTTGCGTCCATAATTTATAGTCTTGTTAGTTGATTGGATTTTTTATTAAAGCAAAGAAGACTGAACGAAAATCAAACCGGAAACGCGTTGAATATGCAAGTTTAATTTCAGACTAACGGCTACAATCTTTTTCAATTTTTTACGTAATATTTTGCAAAATTGCCCAAGTATAAATATGATAGTGGCAGTTGTTTTTTTTAAAATCTGTTTTTGTTTAACTTGTATTTTGGTAGAACAAAAATACTTGCTTATTTTCGAGGAAACGCGTTGGCAATTTTATGAATTATGACCGCAATAATTCAGTAGTGAAGAAAAGAATAGTTGGCAGGCCTAGTAGGTGGTTGTCCGGGGGCATTATGAACGGGTAGGGTGGTTGAGATGTGCGACGCTTTATTTTTTGTGAACACGCGTCGGGATGCCCGCGACGCTACGATTCCTTGCACACAATGCATGCACATCACCACATCTCACTGACTATAGACCACCCGTGGCGATTTCCTTCGCACACAGTAAAATCCGTACGATCATCAACCAAATATACTAAAACTAATGCCGCAATGCAAGGACTAAAGAAAAGGGAGTGTAAAGTAAAGGAATATAAAACTGATGGAAATGAAAGTATTGAAAAAAGTTGTTTGAAATGCTTCAAAATCCTTGAGATGCCTGTGGCTTGTGGCGCTTTGGCGGGGATTCCGGTGAACTTTAACATTCAGTTAGTTGTCGCTAGGTGGCGGTTGAATACTGGGGTTGTAAGGACATGCTCCTTGAACATCTAACTGAATTTATTGCAACTTTTCTGAAGTATAACTTTTTTATTTTGTTTGTTTCAGGTAGATACTTAAATTAAATATTGTGCAATTATTGGATTTAGTGGATTAATTGGATTACTCACTATACCGGATTACTCATTTAATCATCATAAAAAAGGATAATTCTTCAAAAATACGAAAATTCCCTACATTTTCGAATTTTTCGAAATTTAATGGTAAGTTTAATATAAATTATGGTCTTGTTCCACACACGTCTTTAGTACATGTCTAACTCATTTTCCAACAATGTAGTTTTGTTTGTATGAGGTGTTCTCTAGTCTTCTTAAAAGGGTCTAATAGACCATATGGGAATTAAAACCCTACGTAATTACAAATCCCGAATGGTTGCGGTAGTACCAAGAGACAGAAACACGTATGAGAATGGAACGAAACAAAAGGATACCGTGTGACAAAGGGACAACGAGCTTTCGGCAATTAGCTCCTACTTCAATTCACTAGGGTTTACATATTCGATTTGTAGCGAAAAAGGAAAAGGCAAACGAAGAGGACGAATAGATATCAAAAACTTTAGCTGGACCAGACGAAGTTTACTTCAAACTTGTAACCTTTCTAACTAGTTACGCCTTTTCATAGTTATATCTTCCCATCCTTATTCTTATACGGAAGAAACAAATCAAACGTACAAAATTTCAATTCCATTTCGTCCTTTAAGCAAATTGAAATGAAAATGAATTTGTAAACGTAAATGTTGATCGTATCCGAGAGTTCGTTGAAAGATAATGAATGCAGGACATGACTATAGATTAAAGTAAGGGCAATATAGACTGACAAAAGACTAAAGGCTAAGGACTAAAGTTAAAAGGGCGATTGAAAAAGTAATAGGGAGTGCAAGAATAAAATTTATCGATTGCGGCAAAGACGCGTTTTAGTCGTATCTTCACTGATCCGCAGGAACAAGGAATGTCGTCATCGATGAAAAGCGAATAGTAAATGCTACTATGGGTGTTTTCATAAACTAACGGGAAATTTTCAATAAATTATTCCATTATTTTGTCTAAACACTCAGTAGATGGATTGGGTGAAGATTCAGGAACGCCCGCATGAGACTTCGACGACTCTTGGGTTTTCATTTGCTTCCAACATCGAACTTGCTTTTCCGTGCGTGGCCTTTTGCTGTTGGGTTTCGGGTTGCGCGTTTGGGTTGATTTCATTTATATTGAATCTGTGTATGTGTGTGGAAGTGTCGCCATCGCAAACTACTACCCATTCTGTCATATATTACATTACAACGTTACATTTACATGAAAAGCCATAAATATCACTTTAAACTTTAATCTGATCCAGGGATCCACGGTCTAACATGTACAACAAAGTTGCGAATCGAATAAGTGCGCAAAAACGTGGCCATCAAGAATAAAGATTATCGAGATTATCAATGAGCCCAAGCAAATTATAAATTGATTAGAATAACCTTTTAATTTACCTTCTGGAACAAAACCGTTGATGTATCTATAAGTAATCTTTACAAATCGATGGAAGCCAAAGGCTAGGTAGAAAAAACTAGATGTTAACTTTTCTCAAATCGTTCTCCAGGGAGGAATTTAGCTGCATCTTCATCCTCCTTCTTCCCTGAGTCATAGATTTACACCTTTTGCTTTTTTCCTGGTGCGATTTGCACTATGAACTTTGCACATACTGCACTATTAGCCACATTTTTAACCCGTCTTTTAATGTTTTTCGCGCAATCACCATTTTAATTACAACACTGTCTTCATCGAAATGAACTGTTGCAAGTATCTGACAGAAATGAATCTTGCTTGAAATCATTATGCTGCAAAAAAATCTCCGAGAGGTATAACTTTCCTGCCCATCATCCCCTATATTTTCGAATTTCAGTTGCGCAATAAAATGCAAAATGCCAGTTGTAAACACCAGGCAAAGTGAAAGTTGCATTTGACGTTAAATATATATATATATAGAACTTTAAGTTACCTAACTATAAAAGCCCTAAATTCCTCTACTTACAACAAAAGAATCTTTCAAAATCAGAGCAGTAAAATTTTGTATAGTTCCAAAAAAAAATGTTTGGACCGAAAGAAGAGAAAGTTTCTGAGTTTTACTTCTTTATTTAAGTTATAATAGTTAGACAAAATTGTGAAAATGCAAAACACATTCAGGTTCGTGCAGATTTTACTTCAAGGTGGACTTTCCTAAAGTCACGTCTAACGTGTGGTCCTTTGTTTAATTCGGAGTACTTTTATAAAGTTTATTAATTAATTTCGTGCGGAAAAAAAATATTTTGTGTTAAAAGGCAGTAAGATATGTGAAAACAACAGTTGTATTTAGCACCTGGCCATTCTTCCTGAAGGTAAATGCAATGCTATGGTTAGTTCGACATATGGACGTGATAAACACAACTCCATGTCCAAAGACGATGAACAAGGGAGTATATATAAGTGATCGAGGAAAGATAGATCGTACAAATTGATAAAAACTACTTATTAGGAAGTATCAAGTCCCCGCATCGTTTTAGGTGCGTATATACGTGGACATCATACTTGAAAATGTAAATTACATAATTTATGGTTAATATCCATTTTATTATTTATTTCATGTTTGAAGTTTTATTTAAATGCTTGACAACTCTTGGAATTTGCTCAATTATGCAATTTTGGCACAACTTAGCAATTTATTATTTATATAGATATAGGTATATGAATTACTACATTTAATGGCTCATTAAATTAATTCATATTAATTAATAAAACAATGATTTTTCTTTACACGCATTTGATTACTGCTAGGCTAATAGTAAGAGCATTCATATTATTCATGATGAATCACAAGGATGTAGGAGGTGGTTCCAGTTCTTTTCCACAAGCATGGTCTCTTTGTTGCAAAATTATATATATATAAGTATACTGTATACTTACACTGCACTTTGAAGGGTGATCGTCATGGCAGTTGCCAGGTCCGACAAGCGGCAGCACAAATATAGGGGTTGATGGCATAATAGGGTGTTTTAGATTGATGAAGGGGTGCTAGGGCAGCAATGGGTGTGTGCCAAAAATACACAGGGGAATGACGCACATATACGATCAATGCAGGAATTGATTGGATCGAGGATCGACAATCAGAAAATCGTTTTTGCAATTCAGAAATTGAAATTGTAATTTTCGTCATTTTAGCGACTTGATGATGAACTTTGTTTGATCCGAACGTATTAGCGGACCGTCACAGTACGATTATCGTTTGATACACGAGGAGAAATAGGGATATGCGGAAAGAAAAAGGAAAACGTAAACGGCGACTCCTACGTTGCCGACGAGTAAAAGCAAAGGCAAAGGCAAAGGCGGTCATAAATAACATTTGGGGGCCTTGGGATTTTGTACACTTGTAGCTCCACTCCGCAGCTACTACTATATTCTGCGTTTCTACTAAACCACCAATGCCATTAAAACAAGTACAAATATCTGTAACGGTATCTGTAACATACTAACGGTGATGCACCTCCTATAGTACTAGAACAATATGAACAAGAACATTAAAAAGAAATGAAGATTCAACCAAAAAAAAAAACTCCACACAATATTCATGAAATACTAAATGTATTTTGATAATCCGACTTGTTCTCAGGAGCACTTGACTGAATAACTGAAAAATTATTATATAGGTTTAATTTTATCACTGAAGGACATGACCAGTAATTCTCCATTTCAACACTTTTCACATTACATTCATAACAATGGGCATGTCCTGGGACCCATTCGGGAAGTCGTAATAGACAGATATCGTTTCTGCTTCCACACTCCAGTGATCACTTGAAACACTTCCTATAGCTAGAGCACTTCACTATATGGACCATTATAGAGGGTGTGAACACATATTTATTGCGTTTTTCTTATAATTGCAGAAGAAGAAGAATTGCAATCCTCGTCTAAGAGGGTGAAAGCTTTATTATTGATATTCTTGTATAAGAATTACTAGTATAAACAAAGTGTGTTATCACAACATCAGAAGAATGCTTCTATATATACGGGCGACGACGTTACTAAGTATTGTGAGTAGACGATTTGAAGAAAAATTTTCTCAATCTCAAGAAACTAGAAACCAAAGAAAATTTTGTTCATTGTTTTCCTCTCAACTTTCTTATTTTGTAATTCTATTATTATTCCTTTGTTTCCCAATGTACGATTCCTCCGTGTCCCTTAGCTATGCCCATGGATATTACCTACCTATAGTTGGATTTCGTGTTAAGCGATCATAACTCGCGGCGTCGCATCGAGACACCCCATGGCACCGGAATTACACTACTACTGATTACGAAATCAAAACGCGTGTTCTATACCACCGCACTGCCCTTGCTCACATGCAACTTACCATCAAGCCATACCTCAAATGGTTCACGTGTTACAACATTACAACCTTATTACAACTTGTAAATATGTATAGGATAAGCATATTCTAGTAATAGGTGGAACGGAGATACAAACATGGATTTGATAATGACTTTAAGATAAGTATATAGATCGAAGATATGGAACTGGAAAATTGCTAACGGTATAGCGAAACGTTACGCATGTTTACAGTAACGGGAAATTAGAAATTTGCTAGAATTTTACAAGTATATTAATTGAAAATGGAATCAAGTTATTCCAGAATTATGTATCCATATGTCACCAAAATTGGACATTTTTTCGTTTTCCCCTCAACTCACTACTGACTCGTTTGGTTAAGATAGAATCGCGTTTGCAGCACGTTAGGGTCCAACCCATGTCCAAGGATACATAATTCATTTTGCTTTTATACATTTTCGGTCATGTGTGGTTAGAACCCCGGCCAAAAAAGGTCGTATGAGGTCATATAATCAAGAAAATTCTTTTCGCTAAATTCAAACACGAACATTTTGAAATAAATGGATAGATGAACTGTTGATAGTCTTAATAATGCGTAATAGACATAGTTGTTTTGAAAGTTTGAAAACAGTTGAAATATAGTAATGAATAATTAGATAGAACGCAAAAGCAATGTGGCACATTTATTCCTATGGGGGATTACGTAGTTTGGGCTCGCTCTTTTAATTTAATGATATTTTTATGTGCTCTAAAACGGGTAAAACTTTGGATGGCTCTCTCTCACTCACTTGCTCGTTCCATTGGTTCCATTGCCGATGGTTATCATCTTCGTGTGCGCGCCGCCAACGTTTATAGTAATTGTGTGTAAATTCATGTAAATACGCCGGGGAGGATTTCAACAAGCAAATATAAAACGCACAAAAGGCGCAACAGCTTAATTTCTCCAAACATGAAATAATTTTACCCCCAAAAAACAAGATCCTGAAATAATGGAAGATGATTCATTAAAATTTTATGGATCAGTTTTCAATTATACTGAAGTAGTTTTTTAAAGTTGGAAATATAGCGACGGTATGCGGGAATTAGAGGTGTGCAGTTTAGTTACTTTTAAGTAGCGGTAACGATTCGTTACTTTGGCCGCGAGTAGTAGTTACAAAGTAGTAGTTACTTTGTAACGACTAGTCGTTGCAAGTAGTCGAAATTAGAAGAAGAAGAACAAACGAGTAGCAACGAAAAACGACGTAACGTTACGAATTCGAATCTGTTCAACAACTCCATACCTGTCTGCGGTCTATGCTTGCGTAAATGCATGTACACACTTATTAGCTCATAACTTTTAAGATATAGTTTTCAGAAAAATTGCTCTCGCTAAAATCTGAAAATTATATCTTAAAAATTATGAGCTGATAAGTGTGACCTTGCGTTGCACAGCGATTCTGACTTCTCGGAGAAGATCGTTTCCATAAGAATTGCGTACGCTGATATTCGCAAATTCGCATTCCGACGTTACTAAGGTAGAAATTCGAATTGGAAAAAAAAGTAACGATGTAACTACTTCTTTAAAAAACTGGTAGTAGTTAGTAATTACTACTAGTTAGTAATTACTATAAAATAGTAGTTACTTAGTTTTTGCACACCTCTAGTGAACACCATATTTATTACTATCCGACCATATATACGCACAGAAGGTATATTGGTATAGGAAAGTGATGTAATCGGAAAAAAATGAAAGTCTTATTTTTCCATGATTCGTGGAGATCTGTTGACCCCAGGTCGAAAATCGACTTTTTTATCTGATGTCTGTGTGTGTCTGCCTGGCTATGTGTGAGTAAGATCCCGGGCATACCAATCAACGTATAGAAAGATGAAATTTGGTTTGTGGGTAATTTGATATATGTGGTATTTGCACATGTCTGTGCAATTTCCACTTTCCGATCAAAATTACTTTTACAACGACGACTTCTACGAAATCATAATGTATTTGGTCGGAAAGTTGTGCGCTGCGAATTTAACGCACCGATTTTTTCATCATATTTTGGACACTTTGGTGAATCTTCCAGTATATCCTCCGAAATAAGCTTAAATAGTAGAATTCATTAAAATCGTAATGCCAGTTTAAATTATACAAAACAAAATTTGAACGATTTCAAAATTTAGATTGATTTGCAAAGCAATTCTTAAAAAAAGTGGTTAATAAAATACCTACAGATAAATTCATTGCGGTTTGGCATTACACTAGAATTCGATTTTATTGTAAAAAATAAGCATTTTTTCATGATTTTGATGAGTTGAGCACACCTCGTATGAAAACTATAAATGTAATGACTAATTAATATAATACCCAATGGAATACATAGCCCCAAGGAGCGAACAAACAGAGAAGAACTATTTTGTATGTTTTAGGGTTTTAGTTTTAACATCCCTTACCAATGACTGCAGATATGATATTTTGATGAGAGAATTGTTTACATAATCTTATACATACCTACTACGATTATTAGCTGTATTCTCGTGTCAGGCAGGGCCGGTTTATCCATTAGACCAACCTAGGCGATCGTATAGGGGCGCCGAGAGATTGAGCATCGAAAAAAGCAAAAATCATAAACAACTATATATATACAACAGCTAAACAAGCGCTTCTGTCAAAACTTCTAACCCGGCCCTGGTGTCAGGTGATATTCACTCCGCCAGTTACTGCTTAGCAATCTTGGCATAAATGAAATTATCAATTGATTTCAAACACTTGTGCTGTTATAACAACTATGACAACCTAGGAACCCTAGGCGTCATTATTACAGTAACGAAGTTAGTCCGTTAACACGGCTATTGAAAATCGCCTAGTCATGCAAAATCAGATCGAAAAGTCTTTACCTATATCCGTGATCGGCATTTACACGCTTTAAGTATAGAACGATGAGCAGGTTGTCATTTTATTAATAGATTTTGTTCATTTTATCAGTTTTACTGCTAGTTGCATTCGATATTGCAAAGTTTCACGTTTGTTTCTGGTTATTATGTTAAAATTTACAATGTTAAATAAATGAATTCCCAAGACGCTTTTAGATAAACTTTTCAGAAATATAATTTACGCAAAAAGGCTTTTGTCGACTAGCAAAAGTTCATATACGAAATTATTATTTATTTAAAACGCGGAGCCGTGGAAAAATCACAACTTCCGGTCGAGATACTTCCTATTATTTTCTTTAAGTAATACACTATTTATTAATGTAAGAAATAGTAGAAAATTTTTATTCAATTTAAATGAAAATGGAAAAACAGTTCATTTCATCAAACTAAATACTAAAAAAAACTCGGCCGCTTTAAATGCTGGATATATTGAACTGAAAATGAGCAAATGTCAGCAAAATGTCCTCAGTTAAAACGTTAAAATAAAATTCCACTGTTTCGCCCGTTTCTCAACAAAGTGGTACAAAATTGTAGGGAAAAATGTTAGTCTTACAATTCTCCTATTCTAATTTAAGTCGCCAAATATGCAAATCCCAAATACCCGACTACGGAAAAATATTAGGACCATGGACTATCGAGCTTCCCTTTTCGGGACGTCACAACTCGGTTTAGTGTGAATCATTCGATGATGCTCTTTCAATCCGTTGTTCATTTATTTATTCAACAGCAAAAGGCAAATATTTTAATATCCGTACGACACTTTGCTAAAATTCGATAGCTGGTATTGAAATTCTATCCTCTCTCGTTGATTAAATAAGATTTTAATTAAATAAGCGACAACGTTCGTTAGAACATCTTCAGTTCTTCTTCAGTTATACTCAATATTGCTTTTTCAATGTCTGCTTGAAGTGACGACTGCCTTTTGATATTATTAAAGAAAACAAAAGAAACCAAACAAAAGTAATTAAGAAGCAATGTAATTAGATAACATTCGCTCTTCTATTTGTTTATTTATAGACACATTAGTATGTTTATTTGCAACGAGGACTGATTCTTTTTGCACTTGAAGCTTTATTTCCCGTGACTTGTGATCGCTGGATTAAAATTGATCGGAAGACTTCGAGTCGGCGTCGAATTCACGTTCATGTTTGTAATACGCAAAGGTAATTTCCGTTCGTGTCCGTTGCTGACTTAATCACAAAAAGAAAACTGCAACTGCAACTGATCTAGAGTTTTCCTGAGAAAGTCAAGAAAATTCGTTTGTATTTTTGCCAATGGAGCAAATTTCTTGGATCAACTGAAAACTCAATCAGATCGAGATTCACCACATTGATTGATTCGATGATCGGATTATGAAAAATTCATTTGTCTTCGTTTCAACTTTATCAGACGATAAAATTAAGTTTGGGGTGTTCGACTCAAAAACTTTTAATGAATACTTGTTACTTTCGTGAAGTGCTTCAGAGCCAGTGCGGGGCAAGCAAGGTGAAACATTGCCTAGACTTGTTTGTTGTTTGTGATCCAACAACAACATCAACAACAAAAACAACATGCCTTGCTGCTTGAGTGAAAAACAAACGTGTGTCAAGAACAGGTGCAACGATTAAAATTCTAATGATGTCTTTTGTCAATATTTTTTAACGTATAAAAGCAAAGTACAAGTACAACACTCAGCAACGCAACACGGTACCGTAAAAAGGTATATGATAAACAATTGCTTTGTTTGATCAAAATTGATTAATTATGATTGAAGAAAAGTGAAACTTTGTAATATAATTAATGTTTTCTTCAATAATTATCAAAAATTATTGAGAATACGTCATTTACAGGTGTCATAATTAAAATTTCATTTAACAGGTTATTTATTGGACACAACATTTTTCTGATGGATATTGCTGGAGGACGTAGTCGAAAACGAGTCGACCCGTTATTCTGTTTTCCCCCGATGTGCAATCGCGGATAATCGACCGCAAAAAGGATATTTTGTGATTGCGTAATTTATATGAAAAAATCCAACGTTGTCCGCAAAATTCCTCCTTCGTTAACTGTTCGAACGGAAATTGATGTCAAATGTTGAGTTGAGGACTTGTCAGTTGGAGTACCTAGAAATTAATGTACGTGTGTTTGGAGCTAAAAAAAAAAACGTTAAGGTAATTTAAAGTGAAAGTAAACAAGGTGCAATGAACTAGATTTATGAGAACAGCTTTATAAGACCCACAAAATCACAAACTTTTAACTTTATTAAGGGGTTACGTGATTTTTACGATTTTTTTTTCGTGACTAAATTATGCTGATGTGCGGCTGAATACAATACTTTTTCACTCAGTCTGTCCTATCCCTACCTAGGGAAAGAAAAAAATTTGACACGTCTGCTTTAAGGAATCTCGTTAACACCCAATAGTTATCAAATCGATTTTGTCGTTATGGCAAACTATATAAAGATAAACCAGTGTCGTAGTGTGTGAAGTCTGGAGTAAAGCTTCCCAAAATATTTGTGTCGGCAAATATGTCTTTTGTAAGCAGCAGGTAGTCAAGTATCCATATGTTATTGGTAACACAATCCGAAGACAAACTATTTGGACACATGTCGTTTGGTCGCTCAGTGTGACCACAGAGTGGCTACCAATCAACGACGACTACGAAAAATTTCAAAGTCATTAGTTCCATGCAGTTATGGAAGATCTATATCTTTATGAAGGCTGAGGATGGATATAGGTATATGGACCATTTAGACCTTTGATAGATAGCGTTCTGGATGGGAAATTTTCCAGAGTTCGTAACAATTCGTGAGCGCTCGCCAACTCGGTCCATTCGCGTTACCAGCATCCAGCCAGCATCCTGCATCTGTGAAGTTGACTAGATCAGTCCTCGGCACGGCAGTAACGTGCCGACGTTCGCGAGCAATTCGTTTCGATACGCACGTGAGAGTTTCTCGCACTTTTCGATGTCTCGTTAATCTCATACGATCGCTAAACGAATCGACATGACACCGACAATGTCAAGGGCGTCCGTGCAGATTTTCGGACTTGTTTGAAAATAGTGTGATATCCGAATGAGGAATGGTGATGCCACAGTTTTGTGAAAATTTATTGGGTGATGTGATTTGATTTTAGTTTATTGTTTTGTTGTGTGTGAACAAGTTACTTATAGTGTGCTACGTGTGATGACTAAAACGTGGATTGTCATCCTGGCATTCTTGCTTATGCAAGAAGACGCATTATTACCGCTGGTTGCCGCTGATAATTTGGGTAAATTCAAATTTATGCTGCCCTTACATCCAAATTCCACCTCCTCCCATTCATCAGTGTGATACATATTTATTATGCATTTTTATTACGAAGTCAACAAAATTAGCCCTGCGGAGAAAATAAACAGATTTATTTCCTAAAATCATCGCACGACCAACGACCGACCGGAAAAAAAGAGAAAATTGAGTAATGAATCAATTCACATTATACCTATTTTTAAAGTTTATTATTATTTTGGTGAGGTTCATAAATTTCAAGCGTAATTTACATAATAGCTAACTTGGACTTGGACTTGGACTACGGAACGGTAAAATGCACGCGCGCTGAGAAAATTTAAGTTTTCTTATAATTCTCATCCGCGAGTGAGTACAATTAAAATTATTTATACTGAATATCCGAAAGATGTTCTTGCATATAAAAGTATGCAGAACTTCATTCTCACAAGTCACAATGTCCAGCGATGATAACAACGCAAAGAATGAATTAATCAGAAGGAAAAGGTGCGATGTATTTTTTGTTATGCTTATATACGTGCCAGCGAGTAAACCGAATTACGAAATTACCTGCCTATTCTTTATTTAGCTTCATTCGTCTTTTTAGGAGTGTTCCTCGCTATTGAGTTATCTTGGTAATTCGGTTCCAACTCAAAGAATGATAAGCCATAATCAAGTTGAAGAAGGATGAAATATATTTCTGTCTGCCATATGACATGGGATTTCAGGAACTGGCCATTTAAATATATATAGCTAGCTATATTTGCTTTTGTTAAAATTGTAAAAATAGGAAATATTTGAAGATATGAAAAGTTCTCGCACTCAACATTCATTTTCAACTATCTCATGTGCACAATACACGCGAATATGTGTCATCTTTCCACATGCATTCAATTCCAGGGCAATAATAAATCTTTACTTTAGTCAACATTAAGTAAGCATTACTATGGAAAAATCCATATACACGTTTACTATAAACAATGAAATGCTCAGTGGCGGATTTTCGAACAGGCTATGGAAGGGGCCTGCAAATGTCAGATATTTTTATGTTTTTCATTGGGTTCTAAGAATTAAAAGCTTATTGCAATTTTTTTGCACGCAAAAAAAAGTTGGGGCCCCAAAAAAGCAAAATCAGCTACTGGAACTAACAATCCAAATAGAAAAGAAGTTAACGTTACGGATAACGGCACAGTAGCGGTTACTGTGGCGCATTTCTCATTAGTATACAGTCGGTCGGTGATATATGTGTTTGCAGAAGGTTTATGTGAAATTAAAAAGCATTTAAGATATGGCACTTACACTTAGCCTTAGCTGGACTCGAGAGAAATATCTTCTTTATATCTGTCCTTCGTCTTAAAAAGCTTTGAGTGCCGCAGCTACTGAAGAAGACTCAAAACTACAAAGTACATTACGAACTAGTCTAGAATGAAAGAACGAGGAAGGGCTTTTGCTTTTGGTTTTGCTTTTCCAATAACAAGTTGTTTACCATCTTTCCCGTTATATTATTTACGCGAAGTTGTATATAATCATGTGATGGTGTTATCGACATTGTGCGCTCGTTGACCGTCGATTTTATAACACTTTACATACGTATAGGGACATTTATCAGCGACGAATGTCTTAAAAGGCTGAGGCAGCAAGACATATTGGCAATTCACACCACCATTTCAGAGTCTGTAGGGTATATGCGGTTCGTTTAAAAATATCAATTTACAGATTCCATAGACGCACTTTGTCATCTCGTCGGCTTTTACTTTTCTTATATGTGCGGTATATATTCGCACAAAACACGTCGGAGGCGGAGGCCGAAGGCCGCCCTTCGTCGTCTTTCTGTTTTCTGCAAGCCACGGAATGGCTAACGGCTACAAAAAAAATTTCCTATATAGAGAATAAAACATCACAAACCTTTTTACAATAAGCACATTTCAACAGCCAAAAAATAATATGAAATAGAAAATTCTCTTCTTTTGAATTACAATGTTAACTTTATTTTCGTTATGGAAAAATTAAATTTTGTTAAAGGCAATATGAAATTTTGTGAGTTGAACCAATAACAATATTGAAACTATGTATGCCACCTATGTGTAGGTATATTCTTCAGTTATTCGAGTGGAAATAATATGATAACATAACAGTCGACTTACTTGTCAACTCATTTTGAAAGTATGCGTAACCGTAACGAGTATAATAAATAAAAGAAGTGAAGTAAGTGTACTGTACAGAGATCAACTACTTTTATGTTATTGCATGTATTTCGTTGGCTTTTCGCTCTTCGCTCTTCAAAGCAATTTTCCTAAGCTACACAAACACAAATACCGCACATTCTCATCGGTTGGATTGCTATAGTCAAAACAGGGCCTCGAGTTCTTTTACTCATTCTCATTTGACCACAGCCTGATTGTTCTCGAGAACAACACTAGTAAACTAATTAGATTTTGTGATGTGTATAGGTGGACGCTCCATAAGCCTAAAATCAAGTGAAATTTACTACTGTGGGTGCGGTGCATTCGATTTATCGCTCCTAATCCTCCAAGCATGCTCGAATTTACATCGAGTGTTTGTTCAGAACTGCAGCCAACCTCAAAAACTGAAAATTCGACTTTGTAAAACAGGACATTCGGCCGCCCATTTGCAAATGCAGAGGCGCTTTTTAATTGAAAAACCTTCACGCGCTGAATCTGTTTCAATCGAAATAAATAGGAAAACGTTGCAATAAATCCATGTGAGTAAAATGGAACCAACTAAAAAGAGTAATCAGTGAGGTATTATCTCAAGTTTTTAGAATTTATCTATACGCATTATAAAAGTTAAAATTTCAAAGTGCTTTTTTAATATTCCTATACTTAAAATCAAAAAGAATTAAATGCGAGCTCACTTGGCCTTAGAACGCGAGAATAATGTGTAACTTTATGTCAGCCGCCCTCCGGCTAATTATCATTACACGTTAGATTTTCTCACTAAAACAATACGTTTTAAAAAAGAAAACAAGCTTTTTCTTTGCTTTGCGAAACAATCCACGATTTAATTACACTTATATGTTCAAAAGGCCGTATAATTTTTATATTTTATATTTTTTTATGGCTTTGGTTTGGAAGCATTCGAGCAAAAAAGATTTATTGCTTTTTGACTCATCAAAAAATGTCTGTAAACAATATGTTAAAATAAAATTGCTATAGGCGAACATTGTTAGGATCATGTCGGATGAAAATGAAAAGTCTACTTAAGGTCAGGCTTTTTTTTTGTTACTCCTCCTTATTATTCTGGAAAACATCGGAAAACACTTGTATAAAGAAAACTAAACATTAAATTAAATTATTTGCTATTCCATGACTCCACGCTTCAACTCACTCTTGAAATTATGTAAATTTATTCCGAAGACAAAAGGAATTTCATATTTATGCAATTTTATTGTATATCTTAAAAATACAAACAAACATACCGTATAACTACGTCAAGAATTCAAAAGATTCAAATGTATACAGACTTTTAATGTTTTTCTTCGGCATTTTTTATTCATTCAGTTGCGATTTCGTGTGGGCTGCTCATAATTGAAATTTTCCGGAGGTTCATGTTGTTTCACGATTTTTTTTTAACTTTATAATTCTTTCAATAGAAATTTGTTAGTAAGTATAAAATAAAAATAAAACGACGTCTCAATAAAAGGATAATCAAAGACAATCAATTACTTAAAACTGCCTCCTGTGTAATATAAATTGGTCGTTTCCTGATTATTTCGTTCAACCAGATCATTAATCTTCGTAAGGCTTTTTGTCCGACCGGTAGCATCCCTCGAAAGATGTACCTCCACAGGCCGAACGCATATACCTATACGCAAAAATCTATCAAAACCTATGTAACATTTCTATAAATAGGACAATTACAATTACATCTAGTAAACAGGAACATATAACTGTCAAGTCGACCGCAACTTTACATTTCTTAATTCCCACTCTCATAATTTACTTGTTGTACCAACACAGAAGTGACAAAGAATAATCGCGATTATTCGTTATCATCTTCAACTTCGGCTATATCTATAGGTGCAGACAATATAAAATAAACATTCTAATTATAATTTTTAATTATAAACCGCTAAAATTCGCACATAATTTCCAATTTATATTCTAATTATCTAATCATCCGAATTGTCATTTTGTTTGTGTTTATGTCCGTACATTAGTCAACAATCATTACAACAATTACATTTTCTCTGTGTTAATGTAGTGATAATATGTTTCATGCAAACGTGCAAGTCTCGCACCTATAGTCACCTCGAAAATGACAATTTCGCTTTGTAATTAATTATTGTAATGCAAGCTACGAGCAATTGCTCCACCACCGCTAAATTAACAAATTTGCAATCAGTTATTAAATAATTACTTACTTTCGCTGACTACGAATTTGCGTTTATTTATAGGTATTATAAATAACAACTGCTGGATATTGCGCGGTTCGACTGGAATTTTGTTCACAAGCTTACACGCAGATTTGACATTTACGGAATTAATATCTCACAAACTGTGCATCCTACGAGAAAAAGTTATAGGTGATGAAATGAAGAGGTGATGAAATGATCGTATTTTTAGTTTGCCCGTGATTCGGAAATTTTTGTTATAATATTTAAGTTATGTGCCTTAGTGCCCTTCTTTACCGACCGATTTTGTTCATTTATTCACCAGGTTATATTTGGACGGATATCTATTAAAGTACCAAATTTCATCCTCGTACGTTGCTTGGTTTGCCCGGAATTTTGTTCGCACAGCAGCAAATAGACACACACACACACACACACACACACACACACACACACACACACATACACACACAGAGGGGCATCACTCGAAAAACCATGTTTTCGGACCCAAAAACTGGTCGAAAAATAAAAATGAAATTTGGCGGTTTTTTTATTCTTATCAATCTTATCATACCAAATTTTCTGCTTATTCCATATTAGGGCATTAAATATGTTTCATTCAAAACATCATCCAAGAGTGAATAAAGTCAGTGAAGCGTAGGAAATTTATAATCCAGCACACTTGTTTTGATTTGTGATGATAATCATCTTGATTCCTTTATGGCTTCTTATTTTCGAAATTAATAATTTAATGATTGATAATAAACAGAGACCGTTCCGGCCCCAAACGTTGCCTTGAACGAACGAACGAACGAAAGCAGGAACGAACTTTGAAGTTGATGATGATGATGATTCTCGTTTGTAAGCGGTGGAGGTGTTAACTCGTTGAAATTTAAATTTTATGCATGTATGCGTACTTCGTACGCACCTTAAACGTATTATCATTATGTAAATTACCTGTATATATTGCATATACTTATAGGTATAGAAACGGAAGAGGAATAGATATTTTGTATCGCAAGTAGTTCAATCACTGTCAATATTGATCGCATCATTATATACGTAATTATGTATATTCGAAAGTTATTTCAACTTTTATTAAGTATCTGATGACGGATTTCGGATGAACTTAACAATAATCATTGATCTTTATATGATTGAACATTAGGAAGTTTTTTATAGATAATTTTCTTAATGATCAAGAATTCGTCTTGGAGGGGAATCGAACGAAAGGAATGAATAAATAATTTTTTTTTATTGAAACGCGTTTAAAGTTTATTTATTCGCATAAAAAATCGAATGAATTTTGAATGATTCAAAATTCAAGAAAAACGAAAAGGAAGCGATATGTAAATTTTTTCAGAATGTCGTCAACGAGTCATCGCGAAAATGCGCTTCAACTCGTTACGGTTACGAGACAATGTTTGCTTCGTTGAAGATTATTTTACATATTTGACTATGTAAAATATAAATGATGCAATTTATCAAAAGGGTTCGCATATATTCTTAGGTTTAGAAAAAGCGGAAGAGAGGAAATTGATTTATTATTTATGAAATTTCATTTAGATTGACCATATACAACTTTTCTCATCAATGTTTTCTTTAACGGCTGTTTGAACTAACTATGACGCCATAACTTTCTTAATTATCTCCAAATTTAGTCTGTGAACCGATAATAGGAAAACTAAACTAAAGGTTTTTATATTATTACGAAATGAATAAGTTAAATGTTAGAATTTCAATTAATAGCGCCGTTAAGTGAACGGAGTCTCTGCCTGCACACAGAAATATTGAGAGCTCGTAGGTTGACTGGTCAGTACCATTTTTGTAAAGTAGTTTGTTTGATCACATAAAATGTTACACGCAATCATTGCATAAACTATATAGATATATAGCCTTGAACGGAATAGTTTTTCATAGTTTCTAGTGTTCGTTTTAGTGTCAAGAGTCCGTTCAGGCGTAGGCACCAAGCACATCTTGTAAACTCAACAATCGCTACAATGTTTAAAGTATAAATATGTTATGTTATTTGTTGTAGCAGGAATAAATTTTTTATTTGAAGTGTGCATTTGTTGTTTTCAAGAAGTTTCAGCTTATAAAGACGAGACCGAAGAGCATCTTGTTGTTGCCGCGTGTTTCGTAATATATTTACGTTCGCCCACGTGCCCATATAGTAATCGAATACCTTTTCAAATATTTACGACTAAGTATGGAAAGTTGGTGACCCTAATAACGCAACAACAACAACAACAACACCCAAACACTACCCAACTTTATAATTTCCAATCAAATTCGAATCAGGTGTTTAGATAATTCCTTTTGATGCATAGTAATTCAATTAAGGCAGGGGTTCTCAAAATTTTTAGGGTCGAGACCCAATCGTGACTCTTTCGCTTCAAATTCATAGTTTTGCTGCAAATGAGTGGGTTAAGACCCTTGATTTTGAGAATCCCTGAATTAAGACATACGTTGCATCTCCAATTCAAATTTTTGCCGCTATAAAATAAAAGTGTTCACCTTTCTTTGGTTGTAGGTCGTAAAAATTAATAAAAACAAATCAGCGCACCAAGTTCAACCAGCTTTGTGTCTGTCTATCTGTCATTCAATCAAGATGAATAGTTGAATACATTTAGATTTTAGATAATTTAATGTAAATTGCGCAGTCGACGCAAACAAAACATGATACATACCTACTTGATATGGATATGAGTCAATGTTATTAATAGTAATCACGATATGTGTAGTTTCATATACACTTGTCATAAATTTGAGAAACACGCGCCACACAATCATTCAACAATTCATGTTCACGTCAAAGGCCTAAAGTTGAAGTGTTGCAGTTAACTCGACTAATAAACTAAATAGGTAGAGACATATACAGGGTTATTAAAAATCGATACAAATTTTTGAACTCAGGATCCGCGCATAAATGCAGGAAATTGTTAAAATAAAGGGTTAGATTTAGATATTTGAGTGTTTCGGTAATTTTGAATAATCCTGAATATGTGTGTGGTCATTATTAGCTATAGGTATGTAACGTTGTTATTCAATAAATTATTTGTCGACAAATTATCAACGCTCAACCAAGCAGTAATCTTTAGAATAACATGACGCAAATCCAATTATTTGCGATCTAATTTTACCTAATCGAATTTCTGTCGACGCGTTTGGCGAAGGTACAAACAACGCGATACATTATGCATTTTGAGCATCTATAATAAGTTGATATACTCTATACAATGTTATTTCGACATGGACGAGAGAGTAATTTTGAGATTGAGGTTGTAAATTTGTAAATTTGGTTTGAAAATTTAAAATATCGAAATATTTAAGAATTTTAAGTTATGAGATAAGATTTGATCTATTAAGCAACATTCCGTCAGACAAAGAGCAAAATATCATGGAACAAAAAAGGAAATTCTGCAAACGAATTAACTTTTTTCAGATGATTTCCTTTTATATATTTTTGTATGATATGGCTGAGATAGAGCCGAAACGACCTATTTTGTCGAAATGGCCTCAGAAATGGGAATAGAAAAAGTTTGTCTAGGAATACAATAAGATTCGCAACGTCTGTATTAAAATTCGTACCAAACAATAATTTTTGTAGTTTCCCACATTTTGATTGTCCAGCGCCGACTAGTTTTCGGATTTTCGTGCTGCAGGTACGGATTTTAACATAGACGTTGCGTATACCTTCTATAGATTGCTCCAATCAACTGCATAGCATTTTGTTAAGCTTTGAAGCGCATTATGAACAAACGTTATAGTCGTTTTCATGTAAAGCATCGCTGCCAGTACTGCGTTCGCATACGACAGGCAACAAAATCAATGAATCACGTTTCATCTGATAGATGCATGTGAATGCGAAACGGATAAATGACAATGTGACGCTGGTGTGACACAGTCGCAAAGTTGCTTTGTAATTGGGAATTGCGCTCGAACACGAAAGTTAATCGAAAACGACATTGAATTACCATAAATATCATCGTCGACACATTGCTATTAGTGAGAATTCATAGAAAATATAAACAAAAAGATACAGTTTTCAAATATTTTAAGTATATGGAAATTTATGATTTTATTTCATTTCGTTTTATCTTGTAAGTGCAATATAGAAATAATTCATTGAAAAATCAACAAGCTGTTGTTGTATTAACATTTTGACTGAAATGTAAAAATAAAAATCTTTGTAACAAAGTTTTGAATGATGACCGCATTTTGGTAATGTCGAAAAAATGTATTTGCTTGTGTCCAAATTTGGTTACGGTTTTTTTTTGCCTTGTCATTTCATTTAATTTTCATTGGGTTGATGCGGGACGATTGTTGGCTGTCACCGCTGTTTCGTTTTCATTCTATTTTATTTTTCGTGTATGTCATAATTTTTAAAAATATTAGAATGATGAAAATTATTGTCTGGCCGCATGTAATTGAAATATATAAAATTATATAATCCTTGCTAGTTTACCTAGCAAAATAATAAGGAAAATCAAAAGTTTATATTGGAAAAATTATTGCATTTATTTGCAGTAAAAAGAGAGTACTTGACAGAAGGATGTGCTTGTTTTTTTTAATTTTTTTTATGAAACTACGATTTGAATTATTGAAATTAAGATGACTCATAACATTGGAATTTCCCCTTGATCTCTGGAACTTGTTTGGTAGATCTTTTATAATGGCATCGCTTTTACGCGACCTTGTTGATGTTTTAACGCTCTAGCCTGACCGAAGACAGTCTTTGTGCCTGAAGCTTAGTTCATTCGCCCCGATTCGGTCTTGAATCGATGTCGGTCGACACGGGTGGAATTTGGAAGAACCATTTTTAACTTAGTTCTATACCTACTTACGATTTTGGGTACTTTTTTCCAATTTTAAAATTCATGAACAGATATAGTTTCATATAAAAGTAAAAATGTGGCATATATTCCTTTCTTACCTGTTCGTGCAGAAGTGTAGGTAGATTGCAATTGGATTCTGGTTCTCATGGTAGACCTGGCATTTTTACTTCTTATTTTCGGGCGATCCAGTGGCGTCTTGTATTTGTCTCATTGTTGGTACCTGGTGGCTGTGTAGCAAAAGATAAAGATGATTAAATTAAGCGAGAATCGTAGCCATACGAAGAAACACAACAAATAAACATATATTACTGCCTCGAGGGCACAGCTACTTTTTGTCTACATTTCGTTCAACTATGTATGTTATGCGAGTTGTTGCTCAGCTCAGGCTGTAAAAAGAAGATTTAAGCGAGCCATTCATACACAACAAAGTATTGTGTAGGTATGTTTGTGTGCATTGTGTTTCTTTCCTTTGTTGAGATGTATTTTTGAGTTTCTTCGTAGAATCGCGAGTCTCGGAGTGTCGCCTCATTGTTCCACAATGAAAATTTCTATACTTAAATACAAAATACTCTTTTGCACCTTTATTTATTATCTCGTGGCGTACAAAGAAGTGCGTTCATTAATTTACGAAAAGCGCCGCATTTTATCCGACGAGGGATGGATTAAGTGTAAGCGTGCGTCGACATGAATTTACAGGAATACTCACTTCGTCCCACGTCCGCGAATCCTTAAATTCTTAAACTTTTGCACAAGGCCGCGGGAAATTATTCATTATTCGCACACTGAACGCATTCAACGTGTTGGGGAAAAACTATATAGGCAATTCTTAAGATAATAAATCTGAACTTACAGCGAGAAGTGAACGAGAATTGTAAATTGGATAGCTATTTATATTGTTCCTAGCATCCCAACATGTCAAATTCAATTTGTAATAAGCTAAATAAAATTAAAACGAAATTTCGACCATTTAAAGAGCTTGACTTGTTTGACCTCTGTTTCTGATTCAACGGATAAATAAATCCTTGTTTTTACTGGCAATTTGTGGGAAACAAAATTAAAGAATTTCCACACCACACACACACGGTCAGGGACCACATATGTGTACATGTTGTACGTACGGAAAACATCGTCCTGTTTTCGAGTGAATCAATCATTTAGTTCGAAATTTTATTGAAGACGCGTCCAATGAACGAACATCGGCGAGTTTATAGTTCATCCTAACAGTGATGAATGAACAATGGGCTTCTTGTGCCTGTGCACTCGAAATCCTTTTAATAAACATACTGAAATCCACTATACCAGCGTAAAAACGAAAGCAAAAAAACAAGGAAAATTTGAGGAAAATCCGAAACTACGATCTTGTAATCCAAAAATAACTATCTGAACAAAGCTAAAATGCGATATAAAAAGTCAATGAGTGATTTTGCATTTTTTGTTAATGTTCTTTTTTCATTGTTTTCATTTGAATAATCCTAATGTCATTATTAACTAACTGCATATTGGCGTCTCGTTTCACAATCGCAATCACACATTATCGATACGCGATTCCAAATTATGAGTAAAAACAGAAACGCAAATGAATCGATTATAGATTTCGAACAGAGAACAGAGAACTTTGTCCTGGCACTCCTGGTGCTTTTTCAGGGTTTTATTATCACGTTGTTTAGTTTTACAACTTGTTATTTAGGGATAATCTCATTTTCTACATTTCTACAACACTTGTTAGTAATAATTGGGGCAGCGACGTCGAAAAAACTATAAAATACGGCTTCCTGAGCCTTGAATTTTTCGCTTGCCCATGCAACTCTTGAAGTGATTCCATACAATTGCTTGTTATTATTAGGAATACAAAAACGAAAGACTCAACTGCAAATGTACAAATTCCAAAAATGCCAGGAATACCACCACAAAGTGGTATTTAACAGTGCAACGATTATTTGAACATAAAAAATCTCATAATGTGTATTAGAAATCAACTTGATTAACTAGTCGGGTGTTACATAATATCCTTTTTTTCGGAACTTTTTATTTTTTAATAAGCACTAACAAATTTGCATATAAATGAAAATCGCAACGATATATGACAAAAATACATTCAAATTTTTTATGTGTTGTTCTTTGATCTCTGCATGGTGATGCTCTTCAAGGTTTTCTCTCTATTATTATTATTTTTTTCTGAAGTGTTTAATATCTAGTAATAATGGGACGGAAATGCCTAGAATGTATTTGTAGTCAAAATAAAGTTACAATGTATTTTTTGTGTACGCATATACAAAAATGATTGAGGTAACAATTTTATTTGACCGAATAAGGAGGTTGGTCATAAATCACGTTGATATTATATATATTAAAAAAAACGTCAAAACTTTCGACGACATTTAATAATGTTCAATGGCGAACAATCTTAATCCTCATAGCTTATATAATGGAAAAGTTTTCGTTAAGGATTAAATCTTCACTTCAGAATGGCACAAATTTTCCTCTGAAATTCGCAACCTGCCGCATATCGACGGGTTTTCTAATGTTTGCTTAATGATGGTAATTGGTAATGTTGTTTTTGTTATAATTAACTATTTGTGAGGGGGTAGAGGCCAAGTTGACTCATTATTAACGCACATATCAATGGAAGTAAACACATTGCGTCAACATACTCGTACATATTCCCGGCGGTCAATTTGTATTTTTTTGTTTGTTTTCCCAAACCGTGTGGTATATATCGAGAATAATTTATGTTTAAACATAAAATACATAAAATGTAAAGATGTATACGAAAGCGCGCATAATTTTAATGAGAATGTTGATTTTAATTAGAATATTGGCTCTTTGTAACTATATAACATGATTATTACTTTAACCGCTGTCAAAATTTGATTTTATGTTCAATCAACTATGCATCATGAAACCGCACATAGAATTGACTCGTAAATTATAAAATTTTAGTAATTTTATCATAACAACGTTCAAAAATTAAAAGTGTATGTGTTAATGTGTCAACAATGGTGTAATGTAAAAGTATGGCTTTTATTCTTTGTTCTAAATCAATTTATTAGTTAACGGTGAGTTGGTGAACGACAAGATGTTGCCTATTAAGTTCGTTAAAGTAAGCAGAGCGTTCAATTATCCGAGACAACCTAGCCGAAAGAAACTAGCAACACGAAAAAGTGTGTAATGCGAAGCGTCGACTGATAAAAAGCAAGGACGATGTGGCATTGCGCTACAGGCTTTAGATTTATAAACGTTTTTGCCATGAGATATAAAAAAAAATTATACAAGCTCGTTTCGAGCCCTATAGTGTTACTATAATGAGTTTAACTAGGAGGTTTTTCGGATTCCAAGGCTTTTTGATCCAAAATATATTTAAATTAAGGATACAACTGGTAAATGATAATTTGTAATACTCACTGTATCCACCATATTGATGGTATTACACGTGCCGGAATGCAGTAATGAAGAATGAATAGCTATGACAAAGGATGGTGGAAAGGATTTAATGCGACGGGAACCGGATAGTGTTTTTTAAACGATGACGACGCCATTCGGCAAATAAAACAGCTTGTAATAGATTATGTGATAACTATTGTGTTCGCGGCAGTTGTTCGCACATCAACATCGAAAATCAATTTATAACCACGTAAAAATAAAATCGACACCCATTCGGGTCACTTACAGCCATTTAAGATATACTAGACGCGAACGTTCGCATAAAAAATATTGGATTCTGTGTCATCAGGATGAAATAACTTCCAACATTTCAACGCGATGCGTCGTAAGCTCGTCTTTCGGTTTTACTACGGAAAATAATGCCAGGAACCAAACTCCTGTGTAAACTGCTTTTTATACTTTAAGTCTGGAATTATGTAAGTAGATACCACCATTCCAGTTTACGGTTCCTACCTTGTAAAATTTTGCGGCAACGCTGAACGCATTCAAACATCTTGAAGAAAAGGATCAAAATCTTAAGATGTTCCTGGATTCGAGAACAATCTGAAGTCACACTGCAGCTCATAGGAGCAGGATGTGGTCAAAGGACTAAAAAGTAAGAAAACAACTTTAATGTTCTCTAAGCAACTTCCGACCAAATGGATTACATCGAATCAAAGTTAAAATTAGGTACTGTTTGTTTAGATAGACTTACATTATATTTAGAGATAGAAAACGTTCGTTCATTTTATTCTCTTATTTCGCTTCGTAATCAAACACTGTCGCTTGCATAGAAATCGTTCCATTATCTACGAGCAAACATACAATTCACTGCTGGGAAGGGCTGAAACAAAGAGAATGAAACTAAAAAAATATTTAGATTTGAAATTGCATGGGGTTTTTCATTATCGCAATATTGCCTTATTATACCGTATAAAATGGTTATTCAAAGATGAAATTGTGTTAATATTATATAATAGGCTCCATCACAATCATGCCTCCCAGAAGGCGGCATTAGTCCTTTATGTCCAAGTATCACACAGCAGCTATTCAATTATTTGCCTAATATTATAAAAAAAATATATATAACATTAAGCTGTCCAAATTACCCAAGCAGCATCAGCGTTTAAATTAAACAATGTTGAAACTTTACGGACGATAAATTGTACGTAATTCGCGAGGAAATGTTCACATTCATGCCGAGAGACTTACAAATGAATACATTACTTGATAATTCTTGCAATTATTGAAAGTTATACGCATTTTGCAGGAATTGGCGTGTGGGATTGTCTCTTGTGTGAAACAAATTCTATACAGACTATACCAAACGAAAACGAATAAAAACAAATTTTCTATATGAAACATGAAAAAATGATCGAAAATTATAAAAACATTTCAATCCATTCGAAGACATTTCTAATTAATTCTTTAATTGAAAGTTATCTAATCAATTTAATTATTTTAATTATTTTTGTGTTCCATTATAAAAAAGTTATTCTCTCAGAAGGACTCTAACCCGGAAAGACGTCACGGCTCCTCGTAGCGCAATTGGCAGATCTGGCCCTAGATTACGTTGCGGATTCGACTCAAACGGAGAGAGTTTGCTTTCCTGACACTGGCTGAACCAGGGCGGGGGGGGGGGGGGGGGGGCCAAAACCCACCCCCCACCCCGGCCCACCGGTTTTCGGCCCGGGTGCCACGCATCCCCCCCAACCCTGGAAAAAACAAACTTTCTTTTTTTTTTTTTCT
>JARJEB010024333.1:0-14530 GCA_030264535.1 Liometoxenus newtonarum
GTACTTTAGATTACTTTTATTTTAGTTTATTATAAATCCTATTATTTAATTATTCATTTATCTCATTATTATTGCCGCCCCTTAACAATTTCTGAAGCTCATTGTACCAGAATGAGTCATCAAACATGTGGAATCCTTAAACTTGGTCGCTCATTATATTAGTCCTGATTTTCCCAGATCCTTAATAGATACCTATACTCATTTCTTCATTGTCCACTTCTTCGAATACGAATGTTCTTTTTTCGTTGTGCGCTTCAATTCTATTTCGGATCTATGGTTCAACCACAATAGGTATCTAATTTTCTTCATTCTATTTCTAATGAAATATTTCTACTTTTCGTATTCTCTCTTCTATATTCCCTCTTTTGTCATTTCAGAGGTTTGAAATAAGGTAAGAAAATCTTTTTAAAACATCATAATATCATCATTAAATGCCAAAATAGACAAACAAATTATTTTCTGATTGATCGATTCAATAGTGACATATATTTCATTGTATTGTTTTCTATTCTCTACAGATAATTATAAAATTATAAAGGAAAAATAATGCCTGACGATTGTAACGTTACGTTCGTGTTGAATAAAATTTGTATACCCTTCAGTGCATTATTAACGACGATATAAATTATTACCATTATATTGTAGCATCCGATAATCTTTTGATTGAAGAACACGTTCACCGTTCCTTATGGAAATGTTGCAGAAAGAACGACATATTGACAACAGAAATGTTGAATCAAATGTTGGCTGATATTTTAAGATATTGTTTGACGCACAGGATGGATTCTTATAAAATACATTTAGATCGAATGAAAGGTATAAATAAATTCCGTTAATACTCAGGTTAAGGTTAAGGTCTCCTTTGGGGTTAAGGTTAGGTTGTAGGAAAGGAACACAAAACGTACTTGGTTCCGTTTGGTCACAGGGATTTAACGTTTAACCTTAGTGCCCCTACACACGCTCAGACTTAACTCTAGTTAAAACCGTGCAGCCCAAATTCGTGCAGTTTTCAATGAACTATGGTTTTGTCGCCACACTACAGGTTTTAATTCAATTGAAAACAAAAATTCAAAATGTATTTTGTCAATTAGTAAGTACCTCATGTTGCTGACAAAAGAACAAGTCAGCTACCTGACGGTTTTGGCTTGTGTTTCCGACGTTTCGACCTTCCGACATGCGATTTTTTCAATCCAATATCAGGAGATTCCAGAAATAGTCCGCCTCTTCTGCACCCACAGGCTCGGACTTGTGTGCGCAAACTAGGGCTGCACGGTTTTAACTTGAGTTAAGTCTGAGCGTGTGTAGGACCCATTACACTTTCAGCGTGTTCATTGCAACTTTAAAGTCCTCAAAATTGTGCAAACAGCAAACGAAACAATTTTCGCGGCCACATTTCAGCTATTTGGAACTCAATTTGTCGAAATATAATTCCATAAATTCTTTTAACAATCTAGCATGCATAATTTTTGTTGCAGGTGTTGCTTTAATAAGGAAAATCTCAAAACGTTCCAACTACAGCGACATGGGCATTACACAAATTGTGGCTTTGTTATGGGCTTGCTTGAGCGTTGTTCACCATTTCCACATTCGTGTTATTCCTGATAAAGGATATCGTAGTTGGTATCGAAAGTAATAATTGCATTTTTCTCTGTTTTTCTTTTACTAAATCTCTTCCAACTGATTGCTATTTTTGTAGACGTCAATATCACGAAGCAATGTTAGCTTACGAACGAGTTTTAATGATGCTTTTGCCGCAACTTTTTACAACTGTAATTAAGTCTCTTATTACGTTCTTTAATGAAGCGAAAATCTGGGACATGGAATCCTATGTTACAAACTGCATTAAGAAGATTTTGCTTATTTGTAAAGACAGTGAAAGCGTTATTAATCATTTATTGGATATCGTGGAGATTTCGGAAAGTATTGATGATGCAAGAAACATTTTGAAAATTATTCAGAATTTATTTATCTACATTCAGTGGAAAGAGATTGACGACTATGTGATGTATAGGTTTCTCGAAACTTATCGAAGGAGCACTATGAACGAAGAATTTGATAGTTTAAAATGGGGTTTAGAATCTTGCCTCAGGTTTGGATTCTTAGGAATGCCAAGGTCAGAATTAATCAAGGCTGTAAGTATACTGTAAGTCACTATAATCACAAGTAATTTATCAAAAATATCTTTAAAAATACATCATTTTTAAGCAAACATGATCCCCGGAAAATATAAACATTATTCCGGGAACCAATCGCTGATGCGAGTTATTTTGACGCTTAAGTTGACTTCACACAAGTCATTAATTTAGAATATCGTGAAGAATTCTTAAGGGTTCCACGCACTGTCAGATTAACTGAAGATATTGGTCTACCAGTCCACGAGTCCTCAGAAATTGCCCACACACTCACTTCACCTGATGATCGCGGCCTGCCGTTGAAGTGGACTGTAGGTGTGTGGAAGGAAAAAAATGGGGATCTAAAGCGGCCCATACACTTTCAACCTGGTCCTCAACCTTGTCCTCAACTAGGTTGTGGTTGTTGCCCACACACATGTCAACCAAGTTGATAAGCATCAGTTTTATTATGGTCTTCCCACAAGTTTTTATAAGTTGACAGCACAATTCCCAAAAAACAACTGATATTTACAAGCATGTCGTCAACCGTGCCACACATGTCTCAATCCAAACCACTTTGATTTTCTTCAACTTGGTACTCAACATGAAATTTCAACATCACTCTGTCCACAGACGGCCAACCTAATCCTCAACATCGCAACTTGACGACTAGGTTGATGACTAGGTTGAAAGTGTATGGGCCGCTTAACGACAATTCAGTCGACAGGCATGGACCTGTACGATCTGTACCTACGGCACAGTGTGTGGCATCTTCAGGCACACAACTGCGATTTCTACAACGACCTGTAGGCGGTTGACCGGTAATGTGTGGCCTGAAAGTTAACTGGCAGTGTGTGGGGCCCTTTATACAGACACTTTTCTAGCGTCAAGTCAGTCCGAAACTCTTTTTGATTTTCCACATGAAATAACACTGGGGAAGTTACTTTACTGAGAATTAGAAACTAATGTGGTTTCGTGTAACTAAAATTTTTTGAAAATGTTGACCCCATGTGCATTCTTTTGCAGCAAAAAAAAGTCCAACGTAAATACTATTTTATGACGTATACACATGTGGTTGAAAACTTCTGCTTATCTGCAAACTTTTTTTATTGACCACTCACTAGCAAACTGGCCTTTCCTTTTTCATTTTATGACTCAAACATTTTTAACTTTTATGGTGGACAAATTAGAAATTCATAATAAACTCACGGCTTGTACATTGAGATTATGTTTAAACATTGACTTTGTATTGATCTGCATAAATTGGTTTCCAGATTTCAGCAATGATGGCATGGGTGTTTGCCATCGACTCTGGCACCCCTCTAGAGTTCGGTAACTTGTTAGAATATGCAGCTGGAGTAAACAACGACGAACCATTCGCACAAAATCTGTCGTTCAACTTTATGACCATCATATTGGACTTAATCGCATCCACAGACAACACTTTTTCATTGTTGGGATGTCGTATTTTGTTCTTCCTATTGGATCGTCAAAAAAACCAAACCGAACTCCTTACTCCAAGAATTTACTTTGAAGATGCTGACTTTGATGTAAAGGTCGGCAAGTACGATTCAAATGATAAGAATTTTTTACAAAGTTTCAACAGTATTATGCACAATAATTTGATGACAGCTTTGATGAAACACGGACACTCTAAAACCAGTGTCGAAGCAATTTTTGCCTCCATCGCGGCAATTGTGGTGGAGGTGCCATGCTGTTTCACAGCTGCGTCTGCTGTTTCCTTTGCAATGGCAGCACAGGAATATGTATTGGCTACTCCAGAAACTTTGGATGAAGCCGGGTACAAGATCCATGCTTGTGTCATTTCCATTATGACATTGGTTTGTCATGTACATCAGGCAAAAGTAAGAAGATAGAAAAGTGGAAATGTTTCATTAATTATGATTTTTTTTTAGGTTTTTTATGAATACGTAAATAAAGTACTGGCATTTAGGGCACAGGCTGCACCTCAATTGAATCCTCCCTTATGGAATTCTTATGACACCCATCCGTTACAAATTTCAAGAGTGGAATTGTATTTTGAAGATTGGGAAGCTCGTTACGGGCTGTATCGCTGTTTCATTAAAAACATAAGTGAAGATGAGGGCAAGGAAAGAGACAAAATGGGAAAATTAGGACACAGCCACAGAAATTTATTTTGCAGAATAACTTCAGTTTTTAAAAGAAAGTAAACAGGTACCGTACACGTGTACAAATTATTTAATTTTCTTGGTTATTTTTACATTGTCATTTTTTTGCAGAAGAAGCAGTTGGTGACAGCGTCATATGGATGTGGACATTTGGATGTCCTGCACTTGATTCTATAAATACATTGCTCATATTCAGTCAGACGGCTTTGTGCCACGTTTGTATTATCGGTTATGTTATATCAGTTGAAAACGAGAGCGACGACGTCGTACGACGCCGCTGTTCATCGTCGCGACGCTTACGACGCTCCCTGATGTTTGCATGCTTGCAACGCATCCTATTCAGTTCGCATTCAGCGGTGCGTGCGTGCGGACTTTGAATTTTTTTAAAAGCCAAGTGTTCAACTTCACTTTCACCTTTTAACTTGAACTGCTCTTGAAACGATGAACTCGTACCATATAATTAACAAATACTGTTGACTCTCTTTGTATATTTATTTTTATGTTTTTCATTAACAGCATTATCATGACTACAGGATAATAAAAATTTAAAAAAAAGTTAAAGCCAAAATTAATTGAAATATTAAATTCAATCATGCGGAAGAGAATAAAAGATCAAGAACTGATGTTACGCCGGAGACAAAACTAAGAGCGTGGACTTAATGAAGGGGTTAGTTATACCAAATGAAACGTTTAGTTCGCGAACTTGGAAATCTTGGTGAACTTGAGAACACTTCGATTTTACACTTGCGATTGTGGACTTGCGGTTGAACTTCTATATACATGGACGACGACGACACGTGCGTTTCGCCGTCGCACAACAAGTGAATTTCTTCAATTTGCGGGCACGTTTTTAGTTAGACTTCATGTGATATGTATTTCCAACTTATTTCATCTTACAAGCGCTTTTCCATAAATTTAGTCGAGTTGATGCGCTCTACATTATTCAAGATTTTCATATAAAGTAAGTAAGTACTCATATACCTAATTTAATGATCTTGTGCACTTAACAATATATCTAGTAATAAAATTTATATTAGATTAAATTACAATTTCAAACATTTTGAAAAACATCTAGCTAATAATTCAATTAAGAATAATCAAAATAGTCTATATTTTTAAAATTGAATTTACCACCACACGACTTTCTGACTGTGAAGGTAGTTTTGTTAGGAAAATGAATTAGAAAAAATTCACTGATTCAAAATTTTGTGGTGGTCCCGATTTGATTTGTTTTTATATTTAATGTTATGAAAGCATTTCAGTTATTCTAATCGAAGAAAGAGAAAAATTGAAATTAAATCAATATTACCTGATAACCTGATTATTATGCGTCGGGTTAGTTGGATAGATTTCATTCTTAGCATACTGAATGATTTTAAAATTAAATTCTGAAACAATTTATGCAATAAACTGCTAAAAGTAAATTCATACTCTTTTTACATATACCAAATAAATTGTTTTCGTTTTCATTATTTTTGTAACTTAATGTCAAGAAATTAATTAAAAATTTATTTTATTTCATTATTCGAATGATTTTCATTCCATTTATTACACCTTTCGAATAACGTTTCCATTTTTTGTTCGATCACGAATGTTTTTCCTATAATAGTGAAAAACCATTTGAAGTGCGTGTATATAATTAATAATAATATTGATCCGTAGTTAATTGACTTTATTTTCTTAAGGTCGGGGGCACTAGAATTTATGTAATAAAGTTTATTTTCAACTCGAAGAACAAAAATTATAATTTGAAATCTTTTTGCTTAATTTTGGGATGGCTGAAATTATTTAAGCAATAATTTATCTTCATAACAAATTTTTTTTTCGTAATAACTAGTTTTATTCAATTGTATGGTTCGTATCGATAGTGATAGTGACAGGGAAACCGAAGGAATATTTGAGTATTTATTATTGGACTTGGAAAAGTAGGGAATTGGGACGTATAGAACCGACTAGACTAGAACTGAACTAGTAGATCTAATAACAGCTATACAAAAGGATAAAATCTTACTCCACGGCATAGTATAAATGTTACTGTAAAAGCCCGAATATTGGTAAATCCTAGGTCTTTCCGGTAAATGCAAAGTTTTACTAGGCAGATTTGGTAAATCCTAGAATTTACCGGTCAATCCTAGCTTTTACCATTATCAGTAGCCCAACGGGCCATCCACAGTGCCAAATAGAAAATAACCCTCACCGATAGGACTACCGCTGGTAAAACCTAAGATCTACCAATTTCGGACTTTTACACTAAAATGCAAAGTATAAATGTTACTGTAAAAGCCGGTAATATTGGACTTTGCCGGTAAATGTTAGGTTTACCAGTCAAATTTGGTAAATCTTAGAATTTACCGGTCAATCCTAGCTTTTACCATTACCAGTAACTGCATTAAGTGTATCTTTTCTGTAGAAATTGATTTTATTGCTTGTGTGGGTGGACCTGCGGACCATCCACAGTGCCAAATAGAAAATAAGCCTTACCGATAGAACTACGGCTGGTAAAACCTAGGATTTACCAATTTCGGACTTTTACACTAACATAAACCCATCCACACAAACATGTACATTATATTCATTCAAATTAATGAATGGCAATTTAGAATATTGTGCTTTACTGATTGTGCATCCAATATATTGAACTTTCAGACTATCGATATTGAATGAATTATTTATATACCGAGAATTTAGTCTTATAAACGCTGAAATATATAATATATTTTATCAATTTTGCGTTCATAATACATATATCAATTAGAATACCCAATACAGTTAATTAAAGTATGAAATTAAAGCATTCCATGGTACGCAATGCGGATGCGTCAATTTTACTTTATGCAACTAGTTGTCTAACGGGAAAATTAAAGAACCGCACCATGGAGTGCTTTAATTCATACTTCAATTAACTATATTGAGTATTCTATGGTATATTATCAACGCAAAATAGATAAAATAGTATAAGAAATTCATGTTTTAAGACGCATTATAAAACGCGTCCATTGGAAAACGAGCCGTAGGCGAGTTTTATAATATACTTAGCGTCTTAAAGCACTTATTACTTAACACACTATTAATATACTTATTATTATAATAATAAACTTTAATATATCTAATTGCATTCATAATTAGTTATATTAATTAAATGTATTATGCAAATAAAATAGACACGTTTGCAAAAGTACACACCACGCAACAGTGTTGATATAAATTACGCTTGTCAAAACAACACTCTGCAAAGCAGCGGATCGAGATGAAACTTCCAACATGGTATGAAATAAAGGTTCAGTGCAAGATTGGGAATTTATAACTTTTTTTCGTTTGGAATATTCATTAACAAAGATATTCGAATATTTGAATTATTCGAATATTCAACTATTTGAATATTCGACTATTGTCTATTCGAATATTCGAGTATAGAAATATTCGAATATTTTGAAATATTCAAATATTTAACCATTTGACTATTCAAATAAATGATTCCCAACCATAGTTCAGTGCAATCATGCGCAGATCAGGTTGAAAAATGAGCAAAATCGGCCGGCAAAGAAGGGAGCCAAGTTTGCGAAAGTACACTCAACGCAACAATACGGGGGGCTCGAACCCGAACCTCTAGCACATCCGGTGCATTGTTCTACCATTGTTATAAATGTTAAAAAATTTCGATTTTCGCAACGATAAAGGATATACTTACCATTACTTGGAAGAGACAATGTTGAAGAAGAAAAATTAAGAAGAAAGAAGAATGAAGAGCTTTCGTCCTTTTGTCCTTGAAAGTCAAGTTATTTAAAATCATGCATGCAAATCTGGGTTGCGTAATAGTCAATTGTTTGTTATAAGGCAATTTAGGACCTTGTCAGTAATTGTTAAACTTTGAAGACCCTTTAAAAATGGATACTGGTTGGCATTTATTCTGGGGCGTTATACTGTTATACTATTAATTCACATTGTTAGTTTAGCACCCCCCTCACCCCGGAATAATTGAACACCTTCCAGAAAAAACTCCTGTGTACGGCCCTGCTATTTATAACGAAATAAATCAAAAGTTTAGTTCTACTCACTGGAGATTCTGTCACCGCATAAAATTCTAAATCTGAAATATTATCAATCTTGAGTGAGCCGAGACATTCCTGACTTGTGTGTTGAAAAGCATTAAACGTGCATTTACAATTGCGGAATTGAAACTACAGATAGCTTGCGTCAAGCTCCTGATGGGGGCGCGCGAAAGTTGAACCTTGTTGAGCTTTTGCTGAGAGAAACTGCAATCTTTATATGGAGGGGGAATAAAATCGTGAAAACGGAATTACATTGAATAAGTCAGTGAGGTTATGTGTTAGTTTAATATGGACATTTCCCAAGTCATTTTTATGCCACAGTAAGCATTTTCTGATTGTATTTATAATAAATACGAAAGCAAGTTTATCTTAAATGAACATAAATTCTGAGACATTAAAAATCTAAGAAAGTTTTCATGAAAGCTTTCCGCAATTGTAAAAAGCTGCCCGCTGGATTCTGCAAGTGTCCGCAAGTCCCAGTCAACCAGTACCTCGACGCAAGTTCTCCGCCGCAATTTCGTTCCTCAATTGTAAATACACCTTTAGGCATAATTTCTGAACCTCACGAATGTAAGTCAGACAAACACTAATTTTATTGATTGATTTTATCCAAAGTTTAACTTGGCTCACCTAAGATTTTTATGTCATAAGAAAGCTTGTTTAATTCTGAATAAACTAGTCTAATGGAATTTGATATTATTTGATTTCTTTTAGACACGTTACGGCATCATGTTAAATGGAACCAATTATTTTTGTAGGAAAATTCTACAGAAGTTTCTACCGGCTCGACCGAGATTTTTATAATTTTTACCACATGAAAGCTGAAAAGTAAATTTAACGAGCATTCTGAATTTATAAATGGATTTCTTCTACAATCAGATTTTTTTTTAATGTGAAATTTTAAAAATCTCTATTGCTAAAAAGCTATTTATTGCTTTCTGCTACACCATTTGTTAACTCGCTATCCCATTTTAATAGGGCATTCTAGTAAATGACGGTTAGACGGTGCTGCCTCTGGTTTCAGAAGCAGGGCACTATCATTCCCATAAGAACCTATGTTAAATTTGCGGATTTCAAAGAACATTTCTTTAAAATGTGTAATACTAATGTTATATTTTATTACTTGAATCGATTGCTCTCATCCAGGGCTGTAAATGCGTAGAATATGTTGAAAATTTTTTTGGCCATCTCGAGTTACAGCCTGATTGTGACTTGAGGGAAATATGTCCTAACTAATAAATAACGTACGTATATAGTAGAAGGAAATAAAATTCTCATTCTGTTGCTGTCTCTCTCGCTCGCGTGAACAGATGGGCGCTTGAATGTTGCAACCTTATGTTGTTTAAATAACTGTACTTTTTTACCCATCAATATTCTTATAAAAAACTAGACAATTTTCAACTTTTTGACCGTTTCGGCAAGTTTGATACAGAGATTCTCATTCAGATTCTACTTTTCTATTTGTGATGGAGGTTGTGAATTACAATTGTGGCTTTATTTAAGGTTATATAAACGATGCTTGTGCATGAAATTAGTTAATTGGCCTTTTTAGCTATATCGCAGCCCTCTGGGCCTAAATCACAGAAATAAAATAGTGAGGATAGCAAAGCTCATTCCTTAAGAATCTAATGGTAGAAACCATGGAAATTTTGAATTTTTTTCCTCGGGTCTCGGTTATTGTTTATACTTTATATTCACGTATATAATTAATATGAATAGCCGCAGTTGCAGTTTTTTTGGATGCTAGTCAATTGCATCACGAAATCCCAAGTTATCGTTCTATTCCTTTCCACCACTGAAAGGTCGAACTTCGGTAGTTTAAATCTGGAGCCAATCTGTAATTGTTGAAAAGGAAGACTTTGTTGTGTGGGTTAATAAATTAAAGCAAGCCAAAAATTTTACGAAAAATATGAAAGTGTGCTCTAATCACTTTTAAAATACGATTTTAAATTACCTTATAGGTTAAATTAGAGGTTAAATTTAATACTAAGCATTGTGTTTCTAAAGAGTAGGTAATTATTTTGGATATTCGGCATAAAATCATCCTTCTGCAGTGCCTACACAAAATTTGCCAACATCTTCAATCACAACATGCAACATTAATAAGATGTTTGCAGTAAATTTGCCATCAGTTCGATGAGTGAATAAGAAGCGGCAATTACAACCGGTAAAAATAATTGATATTTGTCCGCAAATGTCAGCTCGTTTCTATTCGATCTTGTACACGACGACTCAGGGAAGCGAGATTCGTCGAGATTTGTTTGAATCCCGACATCGAATTTTTGGGGTGAATCCGATACTTTCCTATAACTACCTTCGGTATAGTATGGGAAATTTAAAAAATAGAAATGCATGCCAACCAGTCTCCCTTTATTATCAGCTGTTTTCTCATTATATTATTTGCAACAATAGAAATGTCATATTAAAGCAATAGGTACTAAGCAGAAATGAGGAAAATATTACTTTAATCAGCAATATTTAATTTCGAAATCACGCCTGCAAAATCTTTACATTACAATTTTAAGTACGAAGGGCTGAAATAAATTATAAACACATTGGATACTTGAGTTTTTGGTATTTTTGATTAATCATGGGTAATTCAATTAGGAGCAAAATTAATACATTTCAGGGCTTGGAACCGAAACGAATATCGATCCCAGTACTAACGAAAAAATATTAACGTTTCCTCTACAAATAACTTTATTTTTTAATTAATACCGGTAATTACCAGTAACTCTTTTACCGGCAAAAGATTACCGGTAAAAATTATTAAAAATCGTTTGCATTCAAATTAAATATTTATTTGGATTTGATTAAAAGTATTAAAAGTTTAAACATTTACTTTTACAAGTGAATTTTAACGTAGAAATATCAAATGACATGCGCGCGGTAACTTTATTAAAATACCGGTAAATCGAAAAAGTTAATGAAATAATTTTTTAAAGGTTTCCATATCAATAACAAATAACGCAAATTCAAAAATAATAACGTTTACCGGTATTTTTTTACAGGTATTAATTACCGGATCCAAGCCCTGATACATTTTTAAATTTTATAATTTCGCTATTGCTCGAAGTGCGGATTCAACTCAAATCCTTTCTACTTTTGTGACAGTGTGTTTTCTAATATAACCAATTTGTTTTACGTTATCTTCTTTGACACTAATTGATGTCGACTGTCGAATAAATGTCACACGATATTAAACGACGAAGAACCCTTTTCTTTATTTTCTTTATTTATCTTTGAAATTTATCATTTTCTACCACTTTAAAAATTAATTTTCCAAAAACGTCATTAGAAATTCATAATTTTATGTTAATTTTCTAGAAAACCATCAAATTCTTTATATCAGCATATTAATCATTAAAATTGTGAACTGCAAATTGCGAAATAGCAGTTTCATCGTCAACTTAAGTTTTTTAAGCATTCCTGATTGTGATTATAAAATTTTATTTCTATTGAATTAGGAAATATGAGCAGCGATTAAAAAGTTTCGCTCAGTCCAACATTTCAACTTTTGACTCTCTGCCCGCCCTGGTATTCGGTATAATCGCTCACTTTAATGTTGTCCTGCTATGTACCTGCTGACATTGTTCCCATCATTTCAAATTCAGCTGTCAAACAGGAGAGAAAAACGAAGAATTTTTGAGTAGTCAAATTAATTTGAAACAACTGTGAAACAATACATAAAAAACACAGTAGAAATGCGAATAACCGACCCGACGAGACAACAAAAGTTAAATGTTGAAGGTTACACAGATGTTTGGAGCTTTCAATTTTGCCGCTGTTTTTATTTTTTATTCATTCCTTTGGTTTGGTTTGTAATTTTCATTGTTAATCAAGTGACACATAATTGTGTACTGCGAATGGCATATTGAATTATTTCGTTGGCACATTTCTATTTTTTAAATTTTAACATTTTTTTGTTGACTTATGATTCTTTTTTTTCTCTAAATTTTGATTGTGGTTGCTAACCGCTTCTTCCTGAATTTCCATCCTGTCAATGATTTTTATATCTCTAGTTCAGAATCTCATATAATTCATATGAATTCACATATAAATGAGGTTAAGTTTTTTTTGGTTACAATAAACACAAGACAACACCTACATTGTTCAAAAGCTACGCAATAACAACAAAGCCAAGTTCTAAGGCCAGTTTTCTTCAGGTCGTCTTTCTCAACATTAAAGGAAATCGTTTCGAAATGTCTAAGAGTCAAGCTAGGTCTAGAGCAGCGCATGCCAAAGTGGTGGTTCGCGGACCGGAACCGGTTCGAGGGACCAATTCAGCTGGTCCGCCGCAAATTTTGTTGTTGTGCTATTTGTTCCACACTCAAAAATGCTCTTCGGGAATGTATGTATAACCACGTGTGCTAACATTGGTGCGCCAAACAAGAACATTAATCGTGCTGAGTGACACACAACATTTTACTACAACTATAAATGGTGACAGGCTAAGACGAAAAATGCCGGTCCGCCACGCGAAAAAGTTTGGCCAGCACTGGTCTAGAGGATTGACTGTAACCTGTAACTGCCTAAGAGACTGTTATATAATCTTGAGCTGAAGTGATGCACAGCGAAACCATTGCAGTTTGTAACTAAAGCATAAGTATCTTAAAGTATTAAGTAGAAAAATTAGGTTTGTTTGTTATCCGGTAAGGTTCATTGTAGTCCTGGATTATTCAGTGCTGGAATGGACGGTCAGTGCAATTATAGTACCGGATACTACAACAAAGGTGTTAGTGCAGTTTAGTGTCACCAGTAAACCCAGCGTAACTGGTTTCCACTTTGACGTTTCCAGGTTTCCATTTTGAACGAAACTAATTAAAAAAATTCAAAAAAACTCTCGCAGAGTTAAAGAAAACATAACTTAGATTTCTTAAAAATGTAAATTCCATTTGCTTTCTATTCCGAACATATGCATGCGTCAGCACTGGTTGCGCTAGCCTGCACCTCCTCTCGAATAAGTGTAGCAAGCGCGGTCCGGGATTGTCCGGAACCAGTTAACTAACGCTTCTACACCGAATACACTGGCTGCATTTTTGTATAACAAACGCGTTGGCGTGTGTCAGTGCAATCCAGGACGTACTAAGAGTGACTAACAAACAGACCTACGCATTTGGTCTGAAGCATGCTGTTAATATTGTTAATAAATAAGGGAACAAATGACATGAATGAAAATTTCATATGTTTCATATGTTAAGAGTAATATTGATAAATTTTAATAGTAGTATACGAGCTAGGTTAGAACGTGGTCAGAGGATTTTCCATATACTAAACAGTAAACACAACTAACTCAAGTGTATAATAGCTTGGCGTGAAGAAACACTATACCGGGTAACATAACATGCTAATTATTAATTGAACAGCGAGTATATGTCACGCGACACTTAACATGAGACTCTATAGTGTGCTTTAGTGTAAGACATTGTTGTAGCTTGATAGGTACAGAGGCAGTGGAACTGATATAGATGTTTAGTTGGTGGAAGTTATTTGAACATGGCTTAGTCGTGAGACATTAGACTGGACATGCTATTAAACTATCCTAAATGCAATTTCAGGTCTAAATTGTCTTTAACCTAATAATCGAACTATAAGTAATATCAGCTTCTGAAATCGATGTATTCAAAAAATTATCAAATTTTAGTTAACCGATAATGTAATTTTTATTTTCTTGTAACAGACTCAGGGCTTGGAACCGAAACCAAAATCGATTCCGATAGTAACGAAAAAATAAACAAAAAAACTTTTCTGATACAAATAACGGTATTGGCTAATTAATACCGGTAACTATGTTATCGGTAAAAAATTACAAGTAACAATTATTAAAAATCGTTTGCATTCAAGTTAAATATTTAGTAAACATTTGCCATGCGCGCGGTAACGTTATTAAAATACTGGTAAACGGAAAAGGTCACCGGTAAATAAAATAAATTTTTTTTCTACACCTATTTAGTTATATGGTCATTATTAGCATTTTGTGAGTGATTAATGGTACCTATTACTCACTACCGTAAATACTGGATTTTCATTACTCACTACCGTGAATCATGGATTTTAATATTACTGCAAGTAAATACATTGATCGCGTATTAAAGTTCAATAAGATTTAACGAAATTGAAGTGACCGATCCAACTTATCTATATGATCTAAGATCTCGAAAGAACCCGAAGAATTCCGACAATGACTGTATGTGATCGCCTGCCATATTGTATCACTTGT
>JARJEB010024344.1:0-11068 GCA_030264535.1 Liometoxenus newtonarum
CTTACCCCCAAACCGAACAGAATATGCCAGGTATAAACCAAACTTAAAAGGTAGGTCGTTCAAAACTTAAAAGGTGTGTATGTCAAAAACCAAACCAAGTACGCTAAAACCAAGTACGTTTTGTGTGTTTACCACTAACTTCTCGTTAACCCCAATAAGGACTAACCCACCTCAACCGAACTGTAGGTCGGTCGTTCAAAACTTAAAAGTGTGTATGTTTGGGTCAGAGCAATAAAACGGTCACTTTCAAAACTTAAAAGGCATTCTCCCGTTATATAGTATATAAACGTGCGTCCAGTAATTACGGCTTTCCACTTATTAAACCAAAAGATTACGCTTGTTTTAGGTGATTCTCTTGATACTTTCCGTCTCTACTTGCGCTAGATAGATTAGTTATATCTACTTGACTATACACGTGTTAGTAGTAAATGTTACGTGTTGATCCGATTCACATTTCCTTGCGGTATTAAAGTATCATTTTACCATATGCTCATACACCTTCCACCGACACAAAGAAGTACAAATTAGTGCGTAATGTTTATGGCTCTCAAGCATGCATGTGTATAAATTTCGATAGATCTAGAAAATGAGAATTACCTTTTACTGACATTATTCGTAATGATTCTTTCCATTTAAGCTATTTAGTTAATTATTATTATCAATTTCTCTTCGTTCTCAAATCGCTGACAAACTGTTATTAAAGATGCATTACTATTAGTAATCCGTAGCTTTTCTATATCTTTAAGAATTTTCTTCTTCTGCAGATAGAAATGCAGATGCCCTACCGAAATATATTTTCTTCTCTTCATTGTGAATTATGTGCACAGGAAAAGGCAATGTAGATAATAAGAATAGAGAATTTTATTAATGAAAAATTTCCCGTTTCCTTCTGCAAAAACCGTCTTTTCAACATCGAAATCTATTTCCCATTCATTTCGTTCCGCACATTCTTAGACATTACGATGTCTTACGTCTCTCACTAAAGCATATCGCATCTTCAGCATTTTCAGTCCCATTTGGCTTTTCCGTATTCGTTGCCATAGTGAACACGAACACGCTGATTCTTGCTTGCTGTGATGTCGCACATCCGGTTGAGTATATTTTCCAAAAAGTTTAACTAATGCTGCGTAGCTATCTTGAAGATCCGAACGAAACGTGAACATCATAGGAAAATATTTCAATGTATAGAGTGATCCAAAATGAATGATAACAAATAGGTTAAGTTGCACATTCACAACCAGCTGAGTGGCAATACGTGCGGATCACCCTAATAACAATACACAAAGCTCAGGCTAATATCCTGGAAGTTTATTATGTTATGAACTTAGAGGCTGCGAATGATATGGTTCATTACATATGTAAGATACGAAGTACCCACGTATACCAACACATTTGAGTATATTCTGGATTCACACTTCACGACGATATCTCAAACTAGACATGCATACATCATGAGTCAAATGCAAATATGTTGTTACTGTGGGAGGGAGAGATTCACATACATTGTGTTTATACATTAAGATGGCATATAACTTTAAAATATGTAGATTTCTGTAATTTGTAATCAGTTTCCTATGGCAACATTAAATTTAAAAAAATTACAGAAATCTATGAATTTTAAGCGCCATCTACATTTAATAATCTATATATAAACTGCATTAAAACTATCAAACGTGTTTTTGGTAACTGTTCACTAGGAATTTCAACTTCTTGTAGGTATATAGGTACATAGTAATTTCCGTGTCAACATTAATGAGATTTATAGAATAATACTACATAATGCTGACAAATCTCGTTCCACTTTCAAAGGATTACCAGCCATTTGTGTTTGCACTAATATGCACACGTTACTGCAACAATATATAATTTAGAAACATCCAGTAAATGTCTTGCTCGAAATGCGATGATAACTTTCAAATAAAACGAAACGGAACTTTCCTAAAGAAAAAATCCCAAATTCGGGACAAGGCACGCACAAACGCGGAAGACACGATAAAGAAAAAGTTTTATAAGTGAATGAAAACTAAAACTGTAAATTTGATAACAAACACCAAAAAGGGTTTTTCGTATTTGCGCAGTTTTTCTCTTTGTGTCTAGTCTTTCCAGTGTGTTACCAACTTTCGTAAATACTAACCAAAAATAGGATCGGAAATTGTACAAACTTCTTTTATCTACTAATTTTTCAAACACAAAACTGATGCTGATCTGTTTGTTTGGTGTTTGTGGAAAAGATTTGAAAGTTGAAGGTTACACTTTAAACTCGTGTCGGATTAATATGATACGCGTTACTTTTTATAACAATTTTTACATTTCTCATTTGGAAAGCCTGTGTGCGCCCATTTTTTCAAATCCCATTATCACCTTCCTCTCGCACCATACAGAGAGAACGAACGACGGAAAAAAGGAACGCAAATGTCACATACCTACATCACGAAATATACGTGTGTCGGTTTGGTGCACACGACATGTTTTAATTAATCACTTCGAATTACTCAACCCGATATATTGTCGAGTGTAATATGTGCATATACAATGTGTTTACCTTTGGTAAGTTACAATTGATCGAGAATTGATAAAATAAACTGAGATATTGGTAAAATTTCGAAAAACACAATGAAAACAAAAATACAGAAATCTATTTACTTTATGCGCCATCTTAGCTTTTAAATATGTACCAAATGGAAATTAAAAATTTTATTTAAATTAATTTTATTTTGTATAAATATAAATACTTGTAAGTTTCTTAATTATCTGAACATATTGTATGAAAACCGAGGTGATGTGAATAGCTAAAAGGGTTCGTCCTTGCGTAGCATGTCCTTGTGTCCACGTGCGGATGCGGTACACTGACATCGCACGTTGCCTTCCTCGTTCGTCAATGATGAATGGTCCTCCTCGCTTTCCAATATGCTGACATTGATACATTGTGTCAAAGAGAAGGACCAACCGAAGCGAACTGATAAGCGTCAACAATAGTCAAGCATAAACCTTCACAGCACTCTTACATCATATACCTACTTACATTCTTGCATACATCTCATAAAAGTTCTTCGCAATTCCCAATAGTTGTAAAAAAAAACCTCATCGAAAAACGAAAAGTTTTAAGAATCGAATCATAAAATGAAAAAGGGTCTCTGGGTGGCCTTTTCGAGAGTTGAAAGCGAACTGTTGAGAGTGAACCTGATTCATGTGGGCTCGTTCAATCAATGTAAATGAAAATATAAACACATCTATTGCAATCAATTGACCTTGAACATTGATGACAATTGATAGGAAGGTGTTAATTATGATGGAGCTGTAATTTATTTTATATTTTTTATGTTGCCATTTATTGTAAAATTACAGAATTCTGTATATTTTAAGCGCCATCTTACGGCATAACAATTGTTTGGAAGCGTGAGTAGTGTGGGTTGTATTATTCACAGCTGCTGATTAAAGTCAGAGAGGCCTAAAGCGTTGAAAGTTACCGAAGTTGGGACGCCATATTACGTACGGTATTGTGTTGTATACATTCTGATGCCAGCGCCTTCTTACTCATTTTATACATATTAGATTTATTGACAAAAATGAAATCAATATGGCGGCAGTTCCTAATTCAAAGATTCACCGTAGGGTTCGCTAGTATCTGCGTGTAGCAATACATAGGCAACTCATTTGGGCCTATCTATGTATATATTTTAACTATCGGGTTAAAGTGTATTGGCGTACCATATCGGCCTAATTAACCGCCATTACCTGAGTTAACTTACGTATTTATGAGAGTTATATGTCTAAACTTGCCTTAGGTACCTACTTTCCGCTGAACTCGTATCGCTTGGGGTAGTCGCTTGTACGCTGCTTCTTATCATTAGCAGGAGCTCACGTCGCTATATATTTCCTGATGTATATAAGTATTGCATTGCGGCAGTTGTAAAATATACCTCGATGTGAAATCAACCGCTAATGGCCATTACATTCCGCTAATTAAGATTGCTTTGCTAATCGTTTTATAAATTACAGAAAATGAGCAGGTAAATGAAGAAAAACAGACACAACATTTTCATAATATAAATTCTTTTGGCAGAATGGCAGACTTGGAAAATTTGCAATTATTTCGTTTAATTTTCGTGTCATTTCTCGAAAAAAAAAATGTCATTTTGACACACAAATTTTTAAGACTAATAAATGAGACAATTGCCTCGATGACGCTTATGCCGCGCAAGCTTATTCTAATGAAAGACATACGACCTTCCAGCCATTCCAGCTTTTAGCTCGACCAACGGCGCCATCCACAGACATGTTTCGGTCTTGTTTGACCTCATCAGTGTGGAGAAGGCGCCGTCGATCTTTTTTTTTCAGTAGGTGGGAGAATCCTGCATAGGATAACTGCTGGCTCCCGCCAGTAGCCAATGTCAGACTCTTACTGACTAAACTCCCAACTAAGTACCTATCTTCGGAGAAAAATTCATGGATAGGAAGCCTGGAGGCGCCTCTGCCGCGGAAAGGGGAGGACCTAGAATGCAAAAAGGAAGCAACCGGTACAATTTCAAAGTGAAGTAAGAAAGAAGAAGAAGAAAGTAGAACGATTTGGTGTTGCGGGTGATCAGGACATTGGATTCGAGATGAGAGATCTAACTGCAAAGGCTCTATACACCAGGACAAATTAAATATAGAGAAAATACGGCATAGAACGAATCGAATGACGGAACCGCAGTCACTAGTTCAACATGGCTAAGCCCAGCGCGTCGAGTTCAAACTATGTATTTTACTAAGCATTTTACTTAACATACTTACATTTTTGTTCAGCTACTTTCCGATCAAAAGTATTCCACGGTTGTAGATTTAAGTATTCGGAAAAATGCGCATTATCGCAGAATTTTACAGCATCCTGGAAAAATTGAAATCATTCCAGCAATTTTTATGGCTTGAGTGTTTAGGCCCATGAGGTCATTAGAAATCTGTCAATCTCTTCAACAACTTGCTATAAATGAAGAAAGAAAATTTACTGGGCGAATTATTCGCACGTGAATACCTTCAACACCGTGAAAACTGCACTTTCCAAATATTCCCGAACTATGCGAATATCCGCGCACTATTAGAACTTATATGTACCTGCAGGACGTCTTCTCTTCTCTTTTTAAAACGCCTTGTTAAATTCAATTCAACAATCGTGTAGATCGAGGTGTCTTTGTAAAAATGTTGAATACACTCAGAATGACTTCACTAGCCATGCACGGATCCAAATTTTCTGGAGCATCGCAAACTATAAAGAAAACACGACTTCAGCACTCGTAGGACATAAATAACGAAGCCGAAGGAAAACTTATTCTACACATGAATGCATATCTGTTGTGTGGTGTAGTGCTATACCTAAAGTTGAAGAAAGGTCCATTAACAAGCCAGCACTAGCCATCAGACGAAAGAAGCGAGACGCTCGTAAAAATTTAAATCGACTTTCTAGGGCAGCTTCCTCCCCACTACATAACTCTAAGAAAAGTTCATACCCATGGATACTTGGGACACTTCAGACCATAATAACTACATTAAACCATTTCGCCGTCCGATTGTGTGTCTTTTACTTTTTACTGCGACTTCATTTCCACTCCTTTCACCTTATGTAGGTAAGTCGATTTTTATTAAAACTTGGAGTTTTTAGTGTCACTGACTTTACTCCTTTGTGTTACTCTTGCTGTTGCGTCAATATCTGAATGATGTACTAAGGAGATACTGCATTTTTACATCTGCTGATGCGACCTGAGTCTTCTTAAAAATGGTGTAAAAAGAAACGATCTGAAGGATAATATATAAAAAGTTTACGACTTTATCGGATGGCAGTGTCGTAAAAACGAAAAATAGAAAGTTCGTTGTCATTCCATACGCGGAACGCATATATACCTATATACACATGACTAAAATGTTGTATGGAACGCATCATCGCATCTCATCCACTTTGTGTCCTTCTATTCAGTTTCGTTTCGGAATGTTTTACTGTTTTAGTACCGATATCCACTCTAGTTGGTTCGATTCTTTGCGGCTCTAACGAACGAAGGAAGGCTAGATCGCTTAAGTTATGGTAGAGCTTTTCAGAGCTTCGAATTCCCCCGAACGCACAAAATATAAATACGAAATGTAAATACAAATCGGGCATAGTCAAACAACAAATATAAGCGGATACGATTCGGGATACGCTGGACGCAAATCGCTTTGGTGGAAAAACCCTACAAAAAATTGTCATACGATTTGTGTTCCAACATATTGTTAGTGCTTTTGTTTGAGTATTCTCCAGGCACCGGGCATTGTTGACTAATGTGAATAGGAAGTTGAAATAAGTTGGAAGAAATGATAAAAAGATAAAAGCGTTTTCAGGAGAAAAATGCAAGGATATGTATGTACAAAGATATATGACCATATATAAAGGTTAATGGAAGTCTGCAAAGAAAAATTTACTATACCGTATGAACAAAGAATAGGTACAGGTCGGTGAAAATGTAAAAAATAAAAGGAACGCGGAAAATCGTGAAAAACTAGAAAAGCAAAAGATGTAAGTTGCGTTCTGTTTTGAAATAAGTTTTCTTCGTTTGTGTTTTTCTTCCGACAATGGAGTTTACAAGTAAACGTCGTTTTTACAGACTTCATTTTGAACGGCATTATTTCTTATACCTATATGTATACATTTTGCCAATTCACTTTTGCTCATACCGTTTCACAAACGCTATAAACTCGGTAATATCTTTGAACTTCCTATCTTTTAGGTTGTGAAAACAAGATCTCTTCACGGCGCAGAATATTTATTAGGACTACAAGGATAATGAAATGGTTGTTCTTGTTGTCAGTGGAGTTTAATGTTTGTTACTTTTGTATAGAACTGTCATGATAAATATGAAAGAGAAATACTCTTATATACAAGCTAAAGGCATCAGACGCGTTTATTAAACACTCAAAGAGGCAATTTATATATTAAACGGATGAAGATGAGGTCCAACAAGACCGAAACATGTCTTTGGTTGGTGCCGCTGTTCGAGTCGGCGAGTCCGAAGTTTGGTATTCTTTGAAAACATTCACGAAATATAAGTCAAGACAGTGCTACCAACTATCTTACTACACTACATATACGAAATTCCATATTAAACGGATGAAGATAAGGTCCAACAAGACCGAAACATGTCTGTGGATGGAGTCGGGGAGTCCGAAGTTTGTAGTTTGTATTTGAAAACGTTCACGAGATATAAGTCAGGACAGTGCTACCAACATATACAAAATTCCAAAAATCGAAAATATTTATAATTTAATTTAACTGCGTAGTTAAAATATAGAAAGGCTATTTATTAAATTTAATATTTCGTACTTTATACTTAAGTAAGAAGACTTAACTAGAAACTTGTACTTTCGAATAATCACTTGTTAGAGCGTTTTCTTTTTTTCTGCCATGGCTTTGCGTTTATTATTAAAAGATCCTGCATCCTTTATGAAAAGAGCCCCAATTTTCTAAAGCTTGAGAAAGCTTCCGGAAAACATCCTAAGTGGTAAATCCCGTTAGAGTAGTAAATGTCCCACTCGGACTTAACCCCGGAAAATGGGGCAAACCCGCGCCTTTAAAGGGTTTCGTATTAAGAAAAACATATATTGAGAGGAAAAACTCGACGTTATTCTGAGCGCAACGGGGATTTTCTAGACTATTGTCTGTTTGTATACTGTTTTCTTTCGTTTCGTATATTTCTCCGTTTAGGAAAAGCTAAAGAGCTAATTCTGGAATAAAATACCTCAAATTCCAAACATGAATCATTGCATATTGCCTTTACTTGCATTACTTGCATTAAATAGCAACTTCGAAATTTGGAAAGTTTCACTTTGTAAACTATGTGAGTAATAGGTATTAAAGTCTAATCCGGCAAGTGCATATATACATAATAACACAATAGCTATTATCTATGAGATTATAATTAAAATTTGCATCTCATCCTAATATTCTAAGTACGTTCAAGTTTATACAGCCTCATGAAGGAACTAAAGCTCGTTTGGCATTAATTGTCTCATGCATTTATTAATATTCATCCTGTAGGATTAAGATATAACATATAGCTGAAAATATGTAACTATCCTCTTTAGTTAAGGATATCCTAATAATAAAAATTAATAGTTTAGCTTTGGATGAATCTTTTATGTTGCTCCGAAATTGTAACTCAAATTTTCTGATTTGAATATTGAATTTTTAAATTTAGTAAATTATGAAATTGATTTCTTCTTTTATTTTTTATTGTTCCTTATATTTGTTCATCGAACAAACCAAAACAGTGAATAATTAGTAATTTTATATTAAAATTCCGGAAACATCAGACCAAAACCTTAACCGGACCAAAGTAAATAAATCAATTTGAAATTTAGCAAGGAAAGTTTGAGGCGAATTAGCATTATTGGTACATGTTCGAATTGTAATTTTCCAAACTTGACTGTAAAGTTGCTTCGTGGAAAATAATTTTGTTTACTTTCATTGGCAGATGGCAAGAGTCAATATTTGGTTATCTTCAAACAAACATACAAACTTTTACAATATTTCAACAAAAGCCACAAATAATTTGACCATATGTTGCGCTGATAGTTGTTTTTGACGTTTCGCTGCAGTGGAGAGGGCATGGTTCTTCCGATGATGCGAACAAGGTCTGTAAATGGGCGCCACTCTACTGTTAACGTGGCAGAGCCATGGAGTGTAGTTTATACAATCAAGTCGGGTTATTAATACCATTTATTAAGCCACACCGCGCTGTATTACTGCGTCTGTTTAAAAATCTGTATATGACAATCAAGTCTAAATCAAAATAGCATCACGATTCACGTAGTTGAATGGAGACGCAAACGTATACTGTTTTATCAGACACTATAACATATGTGTCACAATTTCAAACAAAATGAAGAGGGGTGAAGTGCACCGGGATAACGTGCACTTGACCGGGAAGCCGTGAATACAAAAAGTAACGTTCAACGTTACACATATAACTACAAGTACTATAGAATCAAGTATTATTTATAATTAATTTATAATGTCAACAAAAGCCATGCCCAAACCAATAATTAATATTTCACTGTGACTGACTTCCTATCAGGAAGTCGCATCAATCAATAAACTGAAAACAGTGAAAACACAATTATTTATTATTGTTTTGTCCATCACGCATATTTATACGAATAAAATCAACAACGCCGACTCAATCTAAAAAGCAATTATTTCGACTTTTGTTGTAATAGTTGATTGTGTGATTTGTAATTATTTCTTCATGAATGTTCAATACGAAGTTGGTTACATTAAAATAATTGAGCAAATATTTGATTATCTTGTTAAATGCGTATTGTTTAGTTATATTATAGACGTTACAGTACTATGAATTTCATTTCACTAAAATTCTGGACGTATTCTAGTAAAACTTTTTGTCTCAGTTAGTAGAAGCAGTGGTAGTTTATTTGTCACTTTATTCCTCTGGCACTGGGTGTGGCATTCGTATATTCCTATATCACATCCACATCCACATACCGTGCGATTATTTTATCGTCGAACATACCATGTGCTATGTGCCTATGTTCGACGATAAAATAAACGAGTCAAACTCATGGCAACGGGGATTTGTATTGCTAATGACACCGACGGACGGGCATAGAGTGGGGATGAGAATGTATTGTACTGACGGAAGGTATAAAACACGAACAGTCCGCAGAATATTATTTCGTGCTTACATTTTTATTATTTCTACATTTTCTTCGGTTGTGATGAAGAATTTGTGAACAATCAATTCAAATTATGATAAGAAACAAAATTGACAACTGACAGTAACGGCATGATCATACAAGTTACTGTGATCGTGCATCGGCCCTGCCCACATCCCCACTCTTTCCCAGTCCGTCGGTGTGTCGTTAGCAATACAATTACGCACGGTATATTATATCGCATGGGATCTTAAACAAACCTACATTATTACATTCTACTAACATTAGTTTGTTGTTTTCTTCGTTGTTTTCTTAGTTTAGCCCTTGTTACTTGTTATATGTTCTAATTCCAAAGTTCCCAGCAGTTTCTTGATGATTATTATTAGCACACAAGGAAACAGCAACATATAGTGAAACACAGAAAATACATTTATCAACAAATGTTGTCGTTGCTTTGACTTTCACTGTGGTAGACGCCATTGACGCAAAACCAAATCAAAATACAAGATTGTCAACACCTCAATTTGCAATTGTTCACAAGAGGTGGCGGGCAATTGCACGGTAAACAAGGTTTACTATAGGCAACCAGAATTACACTTGCAAGTCACCTTCATAAATACAACCACTTCACAACGACAACAGTCCAAAACTCGAAAATCGGAAAATTGGATTATGATTTTTTTTTGAAAAACTATAATTTTAGCAAAAAATTTTCTTTTCTCCTTTTTTTACGAAAACTCTCAAACAAATGGGATAATGCCCACGAGTGGGCAACACTGCGGCCGGTTGACTTCCGCGCAGCTAGTGGCACCATTTGTGGCCTGCACTTTAGTTTAAAATCCTGGCCTGCACTTCTTCATTACAACTTTTTGCAACCCAAAGCCGAAAGACGAAAAACATCAAAAATGTATGTTCATACTTGTTACTTTTGATCTGATGCATCAAATAAAAATGCACCAATATGAGATTCTGCAAAGCAATGTAAAAAGGCAACTGTAAAATGTAAAAACAAGAATCGCAGTTTTCTTTTCCTTTTCCTTCTGTCACTTCTTTTGCCTGATTTCGTCACTTAAAGTATATTCGTACTTGTTTGTGATGTAACTTCCTGTCATATACCTAAACATAAAAATGTCTCTTTAACTTAAAAAGAAAGTTAATTTTAAATAAGTATTATGAATTCCAGAGTGTCTTCTTCAAAGACATCTTTGGATACATTTTTTCGGTAAGGTATATCTATAATTTAATATTATAACTTTCCGAAAAAGGACTTGATAAATCCAGGGATGGCAACCGGTTTCGCAATACCGGTTAATTAACCGGTTAACCGATATTATGGCAGTTTTTCGGTTAACCGAAACCGAAATTTTAACCGAAAAATAATTTTGAGAATTAACCG
>JARJEB010024345.1:0-12460 GCA_030264535.1 Liometoxenus newtonarum
ATAGTGCAAGGTGTAGAAAAAGCATAGTATTATATTCGCGATTATGGCCATTGTTCACTCAGATGAATTGCTCCACTCGCCTAGCGGCTTATGGGCTCAAAAATCTTCTTCGTGAACAATGGCTGTCATAATCGCTCATATAATAATATACTATTATTTTAGAATATTTAACAACCACTCGAAATTTTGTTATAATAACACGCTCGATAAACTATTCGTAAATCTGTGTTCCGATGAACCGAGAAATTGCAATGTTCTGAAGTACAGGCAATTCGATGGCACGTGCAACAATCGAAAATTTTTACATTACGGAGTTGCTTATAAACCTTTTCGCCGAATACTTAAACCTGCATACGCCGATGGAATAAGCGCACCACGATTGTCTACAAATGGAAAACCATTGCCTTCAGCCCGTCAAGTCAGTTTAACCGTCCATCGAGCAATTTACAGAGACGATCCTAAATTCACAATAATGCTTGCTGTTTTCGGTCAGTTCTTGGACCATGACATTACAGCAACAGCGCTTAGCCAAGGTGAAAATGGGAAATCTATATCATGCTGTTCAAGTAACATTCAACAATTGCATCCGGAATGTTTTCCAGTCATTCTTGATCCCGAAGATCCCAATCGCGTGGAGAAAAATGTAACTTGCATGGAGTTCGTGCGCTCTTTACCAGCACCGACGTGTTGCTTTGGTCCCAGAGAGCAACTAAATCAAGCAACATCATTTATTGATGGGTCTGTAATCTATGGAGATTTAGAAGTTTCCCGAAGTTTAAGAACGTTCATTGAAGGTTCCTTAAAAATGTATAAATCTCCCGATGGTAGAGATTTATTACCACCATCTGAAGATCCTAATGATGGTTGTAATCGAGCTGAACAAGCAGCAAAAGGTCGTTATTGTTTTGCTGCAGGTGATGGTCGTGCTAATGAAAATTTACACTTAACAAGCATGCATTTATTATGGGCGCGACAACATAATAAAGTTACTGCTGAATTGTTAAGAATTAATCCGCGCTGGAAAGATGAAAGGATTTTTCAAGAAACACGTAAAATAATCGGCGCACAATTACAACATATTACTTATAAGGAGTTTTTACCGATCTTGTTTGGTGAGAAATTAATGCAACACTTTGATCTTGCACCAAACAAACATGGTTTTTACAATGGATATGATGAAACTGTCGATTCGAGCGCTGCGAATGCATTTGCAACGGCAGCATTTCGTTTTGCCCATACGCTAATTCCAAGTTTAATAAAAATGATTGACAGTGAATCGAATGATCTCATTGAATTAAGAAAAATGTTATTTGATCCATTTGAACTTTATGATAACGGGACTATGGATCGAGCACTCAATGGTGCTATGCATACGAATATAGAAGTCAATGACCCGTATTTTTCAAATGAGGTATGCCAACAAGTACTAAATTATAACAAGAACATTTTACTCTTATAGTTCGGTCGATTTTTAGTTAAAACAACACTTGTTTGAGAGTCCAATTCAAAAGAACAATGTTTACGCACAACCGAAATTGTGCGGGCTGGACCTGGTGTCGCTTAATATTCAGCGAGGTCGCGACCATGGTCTGGCGGGGTATACCAGCTGGCGTGAACATTGTGGTCTCCAACGACCCCGCACTTTCCACGACTTAGCGGGGGACATTGATGATGACTCACTAAATCACATAGGAAACATTTACAGGTGAGTTAAAAATTACAATCAATTAATATTTAAATTTTCTATACTTACATGAACAAAACTCTACGTCAATCATTTTGCTTTATTTTTTTTATTGAGTTTGCTCTGCTGTTTATCTAATAAAATTTTCTTTCCAACGTAACAACTATTTTATGCACTATTTATAAAGATGCGACGTCATGACCTATTTCTAATTGGACCGAAGTTATTAAAAAGTTTAACACTTTAGAAAATAAAATTCGTGTGCGCATAAAAGCCGCTAAAAAGTATAGATAGAGTTCATCCAAGTAGTTTAGAATGATAGATTGTAGTTTTCAGTGCCGGATTAACAAAGTAGCAATTGTAGCATTTGGTATAGGCCCCGCGCTTTGCCAAAACAGGTTGATTAATCCCTCGCTGAATTCTATAAGTTGTTTGTTTTTTTTGGCATTCTAGGTCCTCCCCTTTCTACGGGAGAGGCGTTTCCTGGCTTCTTTTTCATGGAATTTTCTCCGAAATTAGGTACTTGGGTGGAAGTTTAGTTTTTCTCGCTAGTGACCTTACAGAACATGAAATTCTGCGCGAATTTTGCCCCAGAAAAATGCAGAAAACGTATTGTTTTCAACTTTTTATGTTCATTTAAAATTAAGGCCTTATAAACACCTAATGCTACCGGCCCCGCACTACCCTAATCCGGCACTGGTAGTTTTACTTTTTTTGCTACCAAATATCTCGCCTAGGTAAACGTACCTAAAACGAATTACGAAATACAAAAAACTATTTTCCACTATTTAATTTTGCAGTAATGTCGATGATATCGATTTATACACAGGAGCAATAAGTGAAAAACCTATGAAGGATGGATTTCTAGGCCCCACATTAACTTGCCTTATTTTGGATCAGTTTTTAAGGCTGAAAAAAGGCGACAGGTATTGGTACGAAAATCCAGGACAATTCACAATGAAACAATTAACAGAATTGCACAAAACTAGTCTGGCTAGAATCATATGTGACAATTCCGATGATGTACAAGAAATTCAACCTGAAGTCATGCGAAAATCTTTCATGGGGAACCAACAAATCAGTTGTGTTAATATTCCAAGTGTGGAATTTCACTATTGGCAAGAGTTAAAAACCATTCCTATTGCTAAGGAAGATATGAATGTGCATGTGGTTACTTATTCATAAGTAAAACATAATTTTAAATAATTTACCAGCGTCGAGAGTTAAATGTTTTGACTAACACACAGTATATATTATTAAAGAGTTGCTACATTTGGATTGGTAGATGTTGTACTTACTTACGAGTTAGTTTGTGTAGTCAAGGTGTATGAATGAGAGTGTCCATTTAAAAATAGCGACGTTGTCTCATATAAAAACGTTAAAAACTCTTCTTTCGCTTAAACTGCATTCGCCAAAAATATCATAATAAAAAAATGAGAACACGCGAAAATAAATATACAATTCCGTAAACCAAAATTACAATTGAATTAATTTACATTTACAAGTTCCTTAAAGCTAAGCTTTATATGCATTTAGTTACTAACAAATCAAATAAAAGTTAAATGTTCAGATTCAGATTCACCAAATATGAATCAAGGTTTTTATACCTATATCGTTACAATATGAACATATCCTCGAACATTATTAATATATAATATATAAATATGCAAGTACCACGAACATAAAGTCAAGCCGAGTAAAGCTTGTGATTTTATGTTTTACAGTTTTACATTTATTCCCAATAATTCAAAGCAATGACCGTCATCGAATTGGTTTACTCTCCTATAAACAATTCACTTCGCTTTTTATTTATTGACTTTACTCGTTCGTATTTTCTAGCCAGGGATATAAAAAATATCGTGTTATTATGTTAACAATCCGAGTATATCATTTCAATCCGAGAGAAGCAAGAGTATAAACAATATTGTAATGATGCATTATTTTCTTATTAATAGTGTTATAGTAATTTCATTTTGTCCGTTTCGAGCGTTGGCGGACAACATGAATATGACGTCAACTATACTAGAGGCGGCACTCTATTTTAGGAGCGATACACCGAGATTCTGGCATTGAAGATAAGTAAGTGAATTTATAAGTGACGTGACGCCCAGATCCAGATCCGGATGAACATTTTTGAAAATATCGAAAACAGCTAAATTCTAATCCAATTTCGTATTCGTATCTCAATTAATTTATTAAAATTAATTGATTATTGTGTATGTACTTTTAATTTGTGTGTAGTTGCATACTAAGTACCAAAAACACACAAACGCAAAAAGTCGTTTTATAATTCGCTGCATTACCATTGATTATTGACCTGACCTTCATTTAAAAAAACGCAGCAACGTATTCACAAACACACAATACAATAACAAAAAAGGACTTAGTTTTGTAAGGAATGTCGAATGTTACATACATTTTTAACCTTAGATTTAATTTTGTTTAAATTTAAGATTTAACACTAATTATCGATTTTCTAGAACTATAAATTTAATTATATAAATAGTTTATTAATTCAGATTGAAATATACATAATCATCCCCTATAAATGTTTGACTCTACGGACACGACAAACAAAAATAAAATAAACAATTTAATAATTTTGGCTTTCGATTTCTACAAATGAGCTACAAGAGCTGCCCGATCAACTTTATGTTTTCGTCAGTTCTTAGTAACTCCTTTGTATAAATAGAAAGCAAATAATGTTTGCATATGCATAATAGTCATTTTTCTTTTTCTAATGGATAGACAAGAACTTATCGATCAAAATAATGAAACATATAATAGAATTTTGAAAAATTTATGCACCGAATAAGAAATATCTTACTAAGGGCTTTCAACTAAAAGAAACTCGTGTTGCCCTAAAAAATGTAATCTGAATAAAAAAAGAAATTGAACATGTTACACATTAGATGAAAAATTCTAGCCTGCCATATTTTTTTCCTTATCACATCACATGTGTTCTGCTACAGATCAATAGGTATTGAAATTTCTATGTACACTAAATAAATATCTTTGATTATCAACAAAAAATATTTCAAGTTATAAATTTATTATACTCGGACAAAATTTTAACTGGTTTCGAGTTTCAACTATTTCTGTCATTTTAAAATTCAAGTTTATTACTCATATTCCTATTCAATTAATTCATTAATTCGCATTTTTGTGCTATATCACATTAATCAGCTAAACAACCGACCAATCAATTGTGATAATAACAAATTAATTGCAGTCTTTAAATAGTAATTGTAAGTATTAACTCATTCTTTTAAATAAAGTTGAAGTTGAACGTTGACCGAGCAATGCCAGTCCAGTTGATGGCATTTGAATTAGTTTAAGTTATTAGAAGCTAACAATTATTGGTATTTTTTGTTGTTTTTTTCACTTGTTTTTAGTTTGTACTAGAACGTACATACACAATTTACACCTTATTGACATGACTATGCAGTCGTTGCAGTTTTTCATAAATTCCAAGTGAAATTGACGAGAAATCCTTCAGTTTGGCAATGTGTCATATAAAATGTCCTTTGCTGACTGTGACAGATGGTCCGGAAACTTAATGTCGAAGTTAACAATGAGATCTCCTTTGCGAGAAGGCTCCTTGGGTAATGGTAAGCCGTAACCTTGGATGCGTCGCACTGTATTTGGTTTAATCACTTCGGTTGTGAAGTGTAAGGGGATTGTTTTGCCGACCATCGTTGGTACTTCCACTGTGGTTCCACACAAAGCCTATAAACAAAACAACAAATTCAAAATTTCCTTTGAAACAACAATTTTCGTTTTTTTGGTGTAGAAATAATTTCTAGAAATTGAAATACACTGTATAAGTTGTCCTCTATATTTAGGGCAACTATTTTAAAAATAAGGCAAAACTATTATTAGTAACACCCACCTGTTTAAGTGACACTTTGGCCGTGTATCTGATATCACTGCCTTCACGTTTAAACAATGCATGTGGCTTATCCCGAATAATAAAAACAATATCAGCTGGTATCTTGTTCCTGCCCTGATCACCTTCTCGCTGGAATGTGATTTTCGTGCCTGCCTTCCATCCCGGTTTAACGTTAATGGTTAAAACTTTATCCTCCTTCTTTAGAGTCGCATCTGCTTGTAACACTTTCCTGCTGATCTTCATCTTCTTCGTGCATCCTTTGGTGATATCCTCTAAGGATACATAAAGGTCATGTTCAATAGGTGGATCTTGTAACTTATCCTTATTTCGACTAGGACTGTTGTGGATGTTAAATGAATGACTGCGGAAGGCTCCTCCAGGACCCCCAGGCCTTCCTATACCACCTATACCAGGTCCACCAAGATGCAAACCGAAAGGATCTGTATCCATCTCTTCATCATCCCCGAAGCCAAACATTCTATTACTAAAGAAGCTTTCGAACGGGCTGGCATTGCCAAAGAATTGTGCAAACGTAGCTCTTGGATCACCATGGAATGTGTAAAACTCGTTCGATCCCATCGTGCTGCCTCCACTAGGGATACCACCCTTGAGGCCTTCTTCACCATGTGCATCGTAGATATCGCGTTTCTTCTTGTCGGAGAGCACTTCGTAAGCTTCAGCTACTTCTTTAAATTTTTCTTCAGCACCTGGTTCTTTGTTTTTGTCTGGATGGTACTTAAGGGCCAGCTTTCTGTACGCTTTCTTGATGTCGTCATCGCTGGCTCCTTTTGTGATACCTAGGATTTTGTAGTAATTTTTTCCCATTTTGATTTCGGTGTTCGAGTTTAATTAACAACAAACACGATAGAATTTAACCACACTCTCGAGTATCACTTGATTATGACACCACCTTCTAGAACAAAATTAACAGTATTTGAAAGATGAAAAAGGCTCCACGAAGTCGCACTAGATTTTAAGTGTTTATTGAAAACGCTGACGTGCAAGCTCAGATTCCAAATACAAAATGCAAATTGAGTCATGCCCGACGAGCTTTATATAAATGAGTGAGTGAACCCAGAAACCCATGGAACATACTAGAATATTCTTGAACGTGAGCGCAACTACTCCTGGGGTCATCGTAAAGTACCTTAAATGTACTACAACAATGCGGTAATTATAAAATCTTCAATATTTTTGAATTTCCTAATAAATGTTTTGTTCTCAGTTCATATTATAATTGTTAATTTACGGCTTTTGATGGTAAACTTGTGATTTACTCTTCCATACCATTGAGTCTTGTACAATGTAGGCAACTAAACTTGTACTCAACGCTTGTACCTTATACATTTGTTCGTATTCGGCAAGTATTGGGATTTAAAAGTAAATCTAGATGGCCCTGTCTTTTTAGCAAATGGTGGATCGAGTGAGGTAAAAGATCTTAACTTCCATATGAACCCGTGTAGTTTTATGTCTTCAAAGTGATATAAATAGTAATTTATAAGATAATTTGTATTTTTATCAGATGTATCTGAAACTATACCAAGTACTAAACCTCCTCGAAGCACCATACTGTCGTCACGTTGTTTTGTAAAAGTAGAAAATGCAACTGCGGTGGTTATTCATGTTTTTTTTTTCGGTAGGTGGGAGAATCCTGCATAGGATAACTACTGACTTCCGTCAGTAGCCAATGTCAGACTCTTACTGACTAAACTCCCACCTAAATACCTATCTTCGGAAAAAATATCCATGGATAGGAAGCCTGGAGACGCCTCTGCCATAGAAAGGGGAGGACCACCCACCGAAAAAAAAAACCTGTCAAAGGAACGCATCCAGGTGATCCAAGTGAACCGAACAGTTCTCCTAAATGTCTAAAGTCGAAAATAAAAACATTATTCATTTGTTTTTGAATTTAATTCAAATGCAGACAATTCTCAAAGTTTAGTTAATTATTTATGAACGGACTGTTAGTACTTTTATTACCTCTTTTCTTAAAAAGTGATTAGGAAATCGTTTTCTTCTTTCTAGATGATTTTGAGGGTGATATTAGGTTCGTTCCTCAATGCAGCAAACTAGTTCCAAACTGTGCGATCTTTGCTAACTTTCGAAAAAACGTTCTTCTCCTGCACGCTCTTCAAACTTAACTCCAGCTAGAAATGAGCTGTTCCAACAATTCTTAAATTAATCGTGAACGGTTTGCTTGCTGTCATAATAGTCCTTGCTCCAATTAAAAATCCGTGACTCGCATAACCTCAAATATTTAAAGAACGTATCCGTATCCCGAATCTCTGGCCAAACGATGAAACCCATAGAGATAGAAATCTCTAGATTTTTAGGCAAATTACATCAAATCACCATATTTCGTCGTACCTAATAGGCACGAAATTTGAAAAAGACTCCAATCTCGCGTCATTAGTATGTGCGTGTACTTTGGGTAGCCTACATTTTAGGGTGCCAATGCCATCACATTTGTATCAATACCTTCCCTCTAGGAATATTATAACTCTATCGTGAAACCAGAAAGTGATTTTGAAATATATGATTTTAAAGATTTTTCATCGAGTGATGAAGATTTGGAGACATTTTTTATGAGGAACGAACAACGAATGAAAGCAATATAAAAATGTGATCGGGAACGAATGTTATTTGACGATTAAAAGAATTTTCTTTGGTTAAAGGACTAAAGTAAATAAAAATGAAACATCAGCAACGTTCGCACTTTACGTATGCGCAAAAAGTCGTTACGAGTCGATCGGAATCGTATGTAGGAACAAAGCCGTACTTTACTAAAAATAAAAAAAAAGTAAAAACCTAAAAATTAAAACAAATTTTAAATAATTTATTATTTATTCTAATATTATTGATTTATTTTATAATTACACAATTTGATTCTTGTATTCGTTTTCAATTCTTTAATTTTATCGATCAGAGATCGTTTAGTTTCAAAATTAGAACTATTTAAAAAAAAAAACAAAATATAACATTAATTAATTAATTATAATACATAACCAAAGATTTCTAATAACTACATAGATATGCGATGATATTACAGTCCCGATTGCAGCCAAACATTTATTCGAATTCGAATGACGTTGTCTGGCGAGTTGTCAAGTGCTTAGTTATTTGTGTACCAGCTAGGGGCGTTGTTGTCTATGCAAAAATACATGAGCAAATTTTCATAGCCTTTCTATGTAGTTATTAGAAATCTTTGTACATAACTAAATCATTGCAATTTCTCGCCAATTCCAATTATCGTTGGATGACTCAAATTAGTATCAACAATCTCTCCAATTATTAAATAATAAAATTCAACACTCATCCAATAATTGGTCGTGCAAGGAAAACAATTCTAAATTAGATATTTTCACATTTTCACTGGAAAAGTTTAGACAAAGTAAAACTTGTCCAGTGGTTTCCAATCATCACATGCAACAACCATTAAAATAATTAATTTAAGACAAATAAGTAACGAAATAGTTAAATATATGTATGTAGGTATGTACAATAGTAATTATTATATAGTGCAATAATATAAATTGTAATATAATTATAAGACAGGGCAATCGTAGTAGTATTTTGTTTTCTTGTCAGTGATAACTCTTAATCAGCAGTTAATTCTGTTTGTTTCTCTTCTGTTGTTACGGTTTCTTTTATATATACCTATCTATACTTAACTTAAATACTTAAAAGAGACGTAGTTGTAGAAAATGTTAGTTTTTATACATAAATAGGCGTCTTGATAGTAGGCTAGTAAGATTTTCGTTCATATCCAAAGAAAAAAATATAATACATATTTAAAGTTCCGACATTATCATCCTGCAACTGAGTTGGCTATGGCCTACTTATCAAGTCGTTAACACTTCTTATTGTGTAAGTTTGTAGTCCTTTTCGCCTAATTTCTTACTGTTTTTTTTCCTCCCGTAGAAAATATGATAATTTCTTATTGTTTTTTTTACATATTACATCGTTTTACAAATATCACCAAATATACAGAGTTGCATTATGCATTTTTTGTGTGTATCTAGTACGAATTGGTCGTACATTCGTACCATCAATGTCGGTGTTTTATCGACCGATTCGGGGCACTGATTGTATATTACTATAACATTGTAATGTTATTAATTTATAACTTTTGGTTTCTTCTATTATATTAATTCATATGTTACATATACCGCGGTCGTTTTTGGTGCGACGACGGACTGCCCATAGTCACGTCCGAAGGACTAGCTGGTCGTTTCGTCGTGTGCCGTTGTATTTCGCCGGTGATGAACGCGCACAAGTCGCTACTACCCAAGGAACGACGTGTCGTCGATCGTGCCAATGCTTCAGTGAACGTATTGAGCGAATCGTCGCTTTGTGGTTGATTGTGCGACATATGGGTTATACCTGGAGGAGGCGAGATGTTGCGTGGTCGTGGAGATAATCTGTGTGTATGATGGTGATGATGATGGCTATCTCGTCGTGGCGGTGGCGGCTTTCCGGATAGATACGATAAAAGATCTTCACGTCTGATTAGAGTGCGTTTTCGCTTTGCCCAATTGAGTAACTCACGATTACGTTTTTGATAACCGCATTGTTTACCCATTTCACTCGAACGTCGTATACTATCACATGATTCTAAAATTATAATAACAATATTTCAAACATTTGTTCCTCAATTATTAAGAATAAGAGAAATGCTAACTATCTAAACCTAAACCTAAAGGAGCCCATACACGCTCCGGAAATCCTCTGAGGAAAAACTGTTCAGTCCTGGCCTTCGGGATTTTTGGTCCTGGCCTTCGGGATTTCTGGTCCTGGCCTTCGGGATTTCCGGAGAGTGTGGTAAAAAACTGAGCAGATTTGTGGCGGCCGGATGAGAATTGAAAAACTATTCTGAATAACTGAACAGTCCGTCAGTCCCGGACTGAACAGGCAGACCGGCGTTGCATCAGGCCAGGTCAGTTCAGTTTGTGTGAGACTGACCGCCGCGCATTCCCGAAGGCCAGGAATGCACAGTTTTTCCGCAGAGGATTTCTGAAACGTGTATGAGGCGCTTAAAGTTTACTTCGATGGCTTGTTATCAAAACAAGGAATCGATTATCGATTCTAAAAGAAAACTTACATATTGCCAGTTGAAATTTGAAACTAAAATTTTATATTTTAAATTTTCAAGCTCTAGCGGCTAGCCCTAAGGTAAATTGTAAAAGATCAGAAAAAAATGCTGAAAATGTAGATTGTAGGCGGAAGAATAGTTACTATTGGAATAAGAATATTTAGGGTACCTTTGTAAAGGGATGTGACGGTTCCAGCTGCAGTTTGGAACGAAATCCATAGTGTTGCCGGATCAGCTGTTATACGATCTGTAAACACACAAATAAGACATAAGTAAACGATCCCATAGGCCAGGTAGAACTAATAATACAGTCCTGACCTTAAATTTTACAACGGATTTATATTTTGTAAAATGGATTTAAATTCATGATAATGCCTTCAAAATTATAACTTATTGCTCGTATCTCTTCTTCAAACATATGTACAGTGCCCCCCAAGTTTTGGCAAAATTTTACCAGTTCACAGTTTTATGGTCGCCCTTATTGTCAGTTTCAACTTCGAACCATATAATTGTATTTGAGAGCAGTTTTATTGTTTTATCACCTTATATATTCTTATAGAATTATAGGAATACAAAGTATTATGGTGAACGGTGGACATATTTGCAAATTTCAAAAAATCTGCACGATTATTTAATATAAACATTATAAGTATCTAACTATCTACAAGTTTAATTCTACGATTTTTCACTCAAAAGGATTAATTCTGGGAAGTATAAAATAATCATTAAGAGTTCAATTAATAATTTTTAGTGTAATTATATTAATTTACATTTCTCCAATTTGCGGAATAATCGGGTTCATAATTCTGGTCAAGCCTGCAATAAAAGTTGTTTCAAAGATATTTAGGGTTGTGTCCCGTTGTGAGGGCAGTAAACTATGAACAACTCAAAGACTATCGATACATCAAGAAATGTTATTATGGTTCAATATCGTTTCTCAGGATTAAAATATTTTGCCAAAAACATTTGCGGGGCACTACAAAACTGGCGAAATACTCGTTGCATCTTAATCTATATCAAACCATTTCTAAAGGACAACAACAGGAGCAGGTACTAAAAATTCAAAATACTGAATAAAAAGCATTATGGAAGAAAATCCAGAATCGTAATAAGTGAAATTCGAAATTAAGCAAGAAAAGTAACGTGAGATTCATTCCAAGCAGCAACAAAACAACTAAAAATCTGCTCCATCCATTATTTGATTCATTCTTAAACATTTTAATTCATTGATGAGATCTGCTTGATTTCCTAAATCCTCTATCCTTTACTTTAGTTAGCATCGAACTTATATAGATAGTTATAAATAACTATATGTATCCAGAAAGTCTTATCACTAACTATTCAAAAAATAAATCGGTACGGATTCGCACCGCACAACTTTCCGGCCATATACATTACGCTTTCGTGGAACTCGTCTATCTTAAAAGTAATTCTGATCGTAAAGTGGGAATTGTTTAATTTCGATGACATTTAACGTCAATTTCAATATTGCAGTTTATATTGTCAATTCAGAGTGTCAGCGTGATGGGAGCAGCATTGTTCAATTCTATTCTTATGCTGGTGATTGTTATGGTAGCACATATCTTCCAAACCATTAGATCTAGAAGAAATGTTAATGGCAAATCTTGCAAGAAATTGAAAACTAATTCGGAGATTATATAGATACTTTTAGGCTACAATCAATAATTAGTGAGTTGACGTTTTGGCCTACAAGTAAAGGTGTCTTCTTTACCAGCAGATTTTGTTTATTTTTACTCCAGGTTCAACTGGGAAGGACACCTGGTCAGATACC